>VDFB02251677.1:0-38119 GCA_007258455.2 Sequoia sempervirens
AACCTCAAAGATAAACAGATACATATGCAATGTGAACTGTATGTGAAAATTAATGCTTTGAAAAATAGACAGGTACATATACACATATATATGTATTGAATTCCCCGTTTCATATTTAAAAATATACATATAGGTAGATATATATATCCATATATACAGACCAAGACCATTGGGGCTCGTTTGATAATGCAACAACAATTTATATATACACATGTATATCTAAACAGGTGTGTATGCTATCTTTATTCGTATTTATGTAGAATTTGATTTAAAAATAACATATATATAAGTATTATTTAGCTTGTGAGAAAATCGCTAATACAGCCATAACATTCAATGATATAGCATTGAGATGTTAATAATAGAGCATTTAATGGTGCAGTATGTGTAACATGTTCATAGCAAAGTTGTAAAATTGTTTGCACTTTTCCAGTGCAATGTGCCTATCGAAATTGAATACATTGAAAAACACCAAAAACAATGCACAAAACTATAGTTCAAACCAACAACAATGTAATTTTTTGAGGCTGCAAACATTGAATATTGCAAGTAGAGTAGAATATCTTTTTTGATTTCAAATGTATAATTATTTTCCCACAAAAAAATTTCCATTTAAGATTTCCCCTTTTATAGCCATTGTAGATTGTGGTTTATGTGATTGTGGAAGGAAACCACACACCATTTTCATGTGTTTGTGAGAGGACAAACAATTTGTTGATTGCATCACATTGTTTATCCCTACAAGCACGACAATGGTGTATGTTGTTCCATTCAACTAAACCATTTGCAATGTCATGGTTGGCCTAGTTTTCATGTTGTACATGACTACATTTTTTTCCTTTCTGGTTATTGGTTGTTATATGTTCCCATGTTTCGCAAACACATTTCTGCATATACATCTTAGCCATGCAATGCAAATATAAGCACGTGCAAAATAAATCTATACCAATATATATGTTTGTGAAATTAGATGCACCATTTCAGTTATTATACACTCTTCTATATATTTCATCTATCCATGTTTCTCCAACCATCTTCAAATCCTATCATGTCAATTTTGTAATGCCCTGCCACGCAAACCCCATAAGATAACTACAACTAACAAATTACCACACAATTTTTTTTTTAAAAGAGGAACATAATTTTTGAAATAACATTGTGTAACATGATTGTGACCATACATTATATAAGATGACCATAATATACATTACGTGACAAAACCTAACTAGTCCCATGGGGTCACATGGTTGCATTACACGAAAACGATCCCTACCAATAACATTGTTAAAGATAATGCCAAGTAGATAACAATAGATGCATAAAATCACAAGATAACATAATGGTATGTACAACCATCCATACTCAATAGAAAGAAAATGATACATCATTTTATTACAATTCAATTCATAGTTCAATATTACAATTATGGAGCATATTTCCACAGATACAACACATCATGGATATAACAGTACATTACATAATGCTCCCCTTATATCAATGAGAAGAGTACATCAAGTACAAAGATAATACATTAATGAAGAATAAGGTACAAAGTGTGGAATAGTCTTTAGCCAAGTGAAGCTTTGGAAACTCTGCATCCGCTTCCACATCACAAACACAACCTGGGAACCCAACGGAGTGCATAGCATGTTCCACCTGACCACGCGACCACGTGGCCCCAAAGGTCCACCCCCGTGCTAGGAGTTGACAAGGAAGACCCGCGACTAAAGCAAATGAGCAAAACGACTACAAGACCAAACCACAAGAACAAAAACATAACAAACAACAATCTCAAATGACTACTTACAAGGTGACTGCTTCCAGAGGCATACTAAGGGAAAAGCAATGGATACTATGGGAGAGTGTCATCGCATGGTCCTATCATGGGTTATCCTGACTGCCTCTCAACAAGTGTCAGCCCCCATCTATGGTTATCCTAATTGTCTCTCACTAGGCGTCGACCCCATAGGGTGACACATGCGGGACCACTAGCCTCTCACAAGGATGAGGTAGTGATCTTGCCAACCACGACCTTCTCAGCCCACCCTTAGTCTACGAAAGCACTAACGGCGTGGATGAGGTATCTTACTATCTTAATTAATGTGTTCCTACCCAAACCCATTAGTTAATTTTATTAGGTTTTCACTTGTTTAACCAACTCTTTCATGGGTTATTCAGACTGCCCCTTTGTGCGCCGGCCCCCATGAAGAGCCACCCTCCCTAATAGCCCTAATACAAAACTTACAACAAAGGGTGTACCAAACATAAAACACCAAAAATTACTAGGCTGAGTACAAATGTGAGGCATGGACCATCTTGCCAACCAGCCATAACAAGAGGCAAAACTGCGAAATAATGTAACACCCACAAGAGTTCAAAACTAATAATCAAACGTTTCAAAATCAAATCAAAGATATCCAACATAAACATGTTATCCAATGCCTCAAGAAGCCTATAACACCAACTTTCATATACTCCCAACTGAAGGGTACGCAAATACTTGGGTTCCCAAAGAAATTCACATCATGGCTTGGCTTATAACTGGTCAAAACAGAAAATAAATCAATGGAGAATTCAATCAATCATGCAAATGTAAAAAAAAATCAAGCTTTAATCTCCCAACACAATTCCATGTAACAAAACTTAAAAGCATATTTGATACTCCACTTGTTTATACATTCCTATTCGATTTGACAAATAAACTAACTCAATAAGAACATGAAAGGATTACTTATTTAATAATGATCTAACTTCAATGATCAATTATTTAATTATAAAACTCAATTGAATCAAATCTCACCTAGTAACTTTTAGATTATTAAATTTTATTTTATTTACACATCTTTATTGAAAACCTTTAGTTAAAATAAGGAACTATGAAAACCTACAATATGTAAACCATCATATTTCTCTTAATTTATGATTCCTAGCATAAACATTTGTTTACTTCAAAATAATTAAATTTAATTAAAATATAACATATACATTTATTACTTCAAAATAAATAAATTTCATTAAAATATAACATATACATTTGTTACTTCAAAATAAATAAATTTAATTAAAATATAACAATTACTAACAAAGGAAACTAAAGTAAGTAATCTTAACACCACAAAAATAATTAAAGAAATCATATTCTATTCAATCCATTTGCATTATACTTTATTTCCTAAAAGAAACATAATTAGATAACATAATCTTTTCACATTACCACCACACAATAAACAATATAAAATATATAAAAATAACCAATTTAATAATCAATTACAGCTACTTATTCGTTTCATACGAATTTCATTTATTTACTCACCCCCATATACTTTCTCCATCTATAATGATACACCAAATTTATTATCCATACATGATCTCCTATTTAAATTTACTACCTAACTAGTCCAAAATAAAGATTATATTTTATTTTTGGTAATTCAACTATCTACTAAAGTAACTAACTCCCCTTAAATGAAAATTTCTTTAACTACCATCATAGTATATAAAATATATATAACCCAATTAGATAAAAGAAAACACAACAGATTTCAATACATCAATATTTAAAGAACTATAGATCGCATTCAATACATATTTGTAGCTTACTAAAATTGGATGCTAATTAATTTATAACAAAGCTAAAATGTTAAACTTTAGATTTCAAACTGTAAAACAACTACAACATATATATATATATATATATGTATGTATGTATAATGACATATATGTCATTATAATAGATATTCAACAATTATAATATCTATATATGCTATTATAATATCTATTATAATGACTATTGTCTGCTTAATTTCATCAAATATTCTCCTAACTTGAAAAGTCCAATCAATTTTCTTATTTTTCTTCAACATTTCATTTAATGGCTTAACAATCTCCGCAACCTGGTTATAAACTTCCTCACAATATAAATATATATATATATATACACTTTGACTTATAACAATCTACTGCTTCAACAAATTCGCAATCATTTCGCCCTGATCAAAATTAATGAATTTAAGATATGCGAATGAAGATTAATAAATTTTGATAATAAATGGGTATCAAAATATGAGTGTAAATAAAATGCATTAATCTGCCCAAAACCCACGCCTATATTTACCAAACAACCACTGGAATGTTTAAAAATGAAATAAATCGCCACAAAAAGTGACTGGGCCGTGTACAGTTTCCAAATGGAAATACAGGATATTTGGCAAATAAGCTTCTGCATTTTGCAGCGATGCCAATGATAAAACTGGACAAAGTTTGCTGGAAAAAAAATAATAGAAAACATCCCAAAACAAAATTTTAAGAAGAGAAAAATCAGTCTCCCTACAGCTACCGTTTTAATCTATTCACAATAATCGAAAGGAAGATCTAAAAATATCGGGTTTAGAGCTGCTGGTTCTCTTCAGTTCGATACAAGATTTTGCTGCTTTTTAAAGGAGAAATATCGGTTGAGTTAAAATTTGTTTTCAGGTGTGAGGCGCACAGTATAGAGGTGAAAACAAATTGATGACAGCTGATTGAAATTTGATAGCAGCAACAGAAAACGCCAGGAGATGGGAGCAGAAATAAATCTGTAACTGACTTCTCCCAAAAGGAGTATATATATATAAAATCGTAGTGTCATAAATGACGAGTTTGCAGTTCACCCATTTTCTCAGGAAGAACCAGGTAATATGTATGGTAAATGAAAGTAAAATAAATAAAATAAAACATAGTTTTGCAATCATTTTGGAATTGAAATTGATAGACACAAAGAAAATAATGTTTCATTCCCTCTATATGTATATTCATAGCAAAAGAAATGGTCATAAGATTGGGCAAAAATAATAGCTAATTTGTGGAAGAAGAATTGTAGTTAACAAGATGGAGTAAAAGAATAATCGTCATTCATGGTAGGAAGGTAAATTAAAGCTTCTGTATTTATCAGATTAGCCAAATTTAACAAGAAGCATGAGTACATTTACTTACTTGTTTTTTTTCTTTTCTTTTAACCTAAATGTTCTCAGAGAGTTTTCAAGAAAACTTGCAATCCACATTTTGCCAAATTTTCCAGCTTATTACTCCTCCATTTGCCTATTCCTGTTCTTCACCTCCCTTTTTTTTCTCTCTTCTCCTTCTATGTCTTTCAATTTTGCCCTTCATTTTTTTTCATCATTTCCAATCCGAATGTCCTTCTTTCTACTGCTTTCCCAAAATAAATTGTGGAAAGACTCTACAGTTTTTCAGATAACTCAACAGAACAAGTGGCAATAATACTAATTTCTTTTTCTCCACCCGTCAAAACTCTTTTTCACATGTTTTACCACTTGTAAGTAAATTTTACATTTTAATAAATTAATAAACCTAACTCCACTATTATCACCTGTATTTTAATATTTTTTCAATTAACAATAGCTCACACCATTTAAAATAATTAAATTATTACAGTTGTGTAATTCTTTTGAATATATTTTAAAATTTACAGGTTTTTTTTCAAATATAGTATTTATCAAAATGTCCATTTTTAAATAAATCTATAATAATGATTAAATAAGCAAAGATTATTTAATAAGAATTAACAATGTTGCAAATAAAATACTATTTCATTTATAATTAAAAATATTTAATATTGACAAATTAAAAATAATATTCATTTAAATTTAAAAAAAATTACAAACTAATTTAATTTTTAATTAAATCCTCGACATTTTCACAAATCACTTAAATAATTAAATTTAATGCTTTAATTAAAATTGATTTCAACAATAATAATAACCATCATTAAATTAAATTAACTAATTAACAATAATGATAATGTATCGAAACCAAACAATTAACACATTAAAACTAACACTTAAAATGAATGACATGAAACAAAACGATACCATAACAAAATAGGGTACTAACGGACATGTCAAACAACGACAAAATGACGGACTAGGTTGTAGGACTTTCTTGTCAACTTTGTTTTCAACTTCATACCCATTGGGATTTATGAGGCTCACTCTGTTCTAATGGTGCAAGTGGAATCAAGGCTTGAGTACCTGCAACCTTGCATAAAACCAAGTGTCGAAACAACGTATATATCCAATGCCATACACACTGTGAAAGAGAATTGCAGTGTAGCAGGGCGCTCACGGATAAGTGATGCAACACCGTCCCTCTCACCCGACTCTCAAACAATAACACATCATCATAAATATCATGATGTGGGCATTAATCAATTTACATAATCACACAATATCACATAACTAGATAAAGACGAACACCATGCATCATTATATCATCAACATCATAAAATAGTATCATGAGCATCCAAACAAAACACACCAGTCAAACAGATGAAACAATCACCATAGTAGTCTCGAGTATGCATCAAACATAAACAGTATCCGAACAGTACCAACCATGCACAGAAAGTATCATAAGCGTAACAGTAACACAAGAGCTACTACAAATTCTTTATCGGGATACTTCTTTTTGTCAAGTTGTTACAGCAAAAAAAAGACTACAATATTAGAGATTTTGTTTGAGAACACCCGTTTTTCCCCAACTTTGTTATTGTGTGATATATGATAAGAGTTCATGAGATTTTCCATAGACCTTACCTGCCTTTCTTGCTCGGGGGTTTGGCTAGAACCCGTGAGGCTTCATGATGTCAATATGGTAGGGAGGAGAACGAGCGTGGGTTTAGTGTTTTTTCCTTCCATCGTCATATATTTGTTACTACTTATATACATAGACACAAATTCTCACATGCACTTGTCTACCAAAAACATACTCTATTTTATCCATTGCATTTGTCATTGTTTCTACAACTCTCTTTTCAACTTCTCCAATAGATTACTTATACACAATTCTTTACCAGGATGTCATGTATTCAAAATGTTCCATTTTATCTCTTTCTATTTACAACAGATAATGCTAACCTCTTTTATTGTATATCTACATTATTTCCTTTATAATGTTGCACAGATACAATAGACATTCAAGAAAATTAGTGTATCGTAAATTTGTCTATTTCAAATTCTTTAATGGTCCAACAACTCGATCCAATGTTGCTCGCCCTTGTTAAACACCATCAACAATACATGTAAGTACAGAACTTTTCCATTATAATAAATAGATTCAGTGAACCAATTGTAAATATTATTAATTATTTTTAGTTTCACATTGTCTATATTGATTTTACACATATACTTACTTTTTATGCTTCCTTTTTTATTTTGTTTGCCCGTCCACTAACATACCCCTGTCTTCTATTTTTAGGAACTAGGCTAAAGCATGCAAAAGCATTCGAAAATCAAGATACCTATTTTTTTTTAAGTTACCACAGCAAAGAAAACACTACAATATGAAAGATTATATATGAAAACACCAGATTTTTCCCAACTTTGTATTGTGTGATGTATGATGGAACTCCATGAAATTTTCCGTGGGCGTTTCATACTTTTCTTGCTTGGGGGTTTGGCTAGAATCCACGAGGCTCCATGATGCCAATATGGTAGGGAGGATAACGAGCATGGGTTATGTGTTTTTGTTGTTAATGTCATATATTTGTTGTTAGATAGGTACATGTGTACACATATCCTTATATACACTTGGCTTTCAGAAACATAGCCTATAATAACATGTTTCTTATGTCATAGCAAGTGGTGGGGAAGCACTTGAGACTTTGGTCACGCCACCTCAAAACAAGGTACACCTTTTAATTCAATTATTCTAACAATGCAAAATATGTGTATCGTGTCATCGCATTCTTCTTTTGGTGAAGTTTGTTTATTTGTTTTGGATCAAAGATGGTGTGATTCTTTGATTGGACTATGAACATCTTTACTCTCTAAGTGATATTTTCCCCTATATAATCATTTTTGTGCTAATCAAATGGTATAAAATTTATCAATATAATATTTTCGCTTTCTTCCTGAATAAATGCATTTACATATTTGTTTTTATTTGGACAACAATTCAAATTGTTATTCTATTTGGTCATCCATTTATTATTTTGTTTTATCTAAGTCCTTTTTATTTTGTTCAAAATTTCTTTGGTGTTAGGACGTCTATTTGCTTCTATTTGTTCAATTTTTTAATATCTGAAGAATCAAACCATAATTCCTACACCTATTAAGGAGCATGTTTTTACTAGAAGCAATTCATAAAATTCTGGTATTTTTATTTTCAATTTCCTTGTAATTGACTACTTTTGAATCTTCTCTACTTGTCTCCATTTTATTTTACTACTACTAACCCATAAATCACATACATAATAATGTTTTTATTTCCAAAATTACGGACTAAATACTACTTATAGAAAGTATTGAATATTAAAGATCTTTCTTTTTTGAAAAATTCATTAGTGATGACCATCATAACTAATATTCAAATAAAAAATAATCAAAATAAATAACATCAAAGTAATAAATTATCTAGTACCACATAAAGGATTGAAAAAAATATGGCATACCTAAAGTTATGGACTAACTTTTTTTTAAAATACTTTTTAATTGAATATTAGTAATTAAAGGCATGACTAATAACTCTTTAAAAAAGGAGAATCGTTTAATGTTCCATACTTTTCATAAATATTATTTAATCCACAACTTCAAGTCTGTCATGTAGTTGTATGCATTTGTATCTTAAGATAATTAAATAATAATCAATCGATTGATTAACCTAGACAAAAAGGTCAAATATAGATGTGTATCTAAGTCTAATATATATAAAACTAAAATAGAGATAAAATTATATCATACCTTAAATTTTGGAAAGAAATTATTATTTTTACAAAAATTAATTATTTAAAAATTTAAATTTTATTTAATTTTTCAATTGTAATTTTTTAAGAATAAATTTATTAAAAAATCGTATTCATTGAGAATTAATTTACCATGGATTCTCTTCATTTACGTGTGATTCCTAATATTATTAATTAAAATCAATTTTAAATAACTATTGTAACTAAAATTATTAAATATTACATATTTAAAAAAAAAAAAGTTATTGATGATTAATTACTTAAAATTAAAATTAATAGATGCATTGCAAATAATAAGATTCGTTCAACATGACCTACGGTTTTATTTTACATTTTCATAATTAATTTTCAACTAATAAATTTTGATGTGGAGACGCAAAGATCAATTTTTCATTTCATGCAAATGGTTCTTAATCTCACATGCATTGCGTGTGAGATAAGAACGGACAAGTGGACTATAACATGAGGTTTAAAATGCTTTGCAATGCTCAAATTAAATGAAGACATAAAATAATCTCTATGCCAAAATTAAGTGATTTATAATATGTTCAAGTTAGGTGATTCAAATTGATATCTTTCAATGTACACAGTGGTTGGCTTTAACTTTAATACAGTGGTTGGCTTTAACTTTAATACATATGTATTGATATGCTTGATCTATCCATCTAATTATCCATAATAATATATAAATTGATTTTCCAACATCTCTCTTAAGTCCAAAATCATAAGGTTCACCTCGTACTACGAACTAACCTCACGTTATTTCATATTGGCTTATTAACATGCTTTCTCTTTCTCGACTAAATCAAACAATTGCAAATATTACTGATTATTTATATTCAACATTGCGTTCCAAAAAAAAAGTTTGTTTCTTACTTTCCATTAAATAGCCATTTGCGGTGGACCCCTATCTCCTGATTGTTGCATGCCTGTGCATGCGACTGCGAGTTTAAAACATCTTGAAACCGATAACTTTTTTCAATTAATGAGAAAAAGCAATTCCATACATTTTAAAATTGACAACTTTATAGTACTTACGTCATACAAAATACCAAGGGCAATGTCAGGAATCACAATGGTCAAAAGTGTTATTATCAATGAACGAATTTTTTTTGGCACATACCATTACAAATCTTATTAACATAGTACTTGCAACATCCAAATGTTAAGTAAGCCATGTTCTGATTTTGGAAATAAAATTTCCAGTAAATTCCAGGAAAAACATTTTACATTACTTCTTCAAGTTTTACCTATCAACCATATCCAAATGTATTTTCCCAAAACAGTCTGAAACAACAGAAGAAAATTAATGCCAAATAATTACATAAAGACTCAAAATTTACACATAAAATAACTTTTCTTGCCCGCCCCTTATAGCATGCCCATCTTACCAAAGCTCAGAAGTATCCTGAATGTTACTAAATCCTGACGCAAGTGACAGATTTACAGACACAAGTCCTCTTTTCAATTCCTATTTACCATTCAGAAAAATGGTGTGATGCTGAACGACCATTGGTATCTACAGATAAAACATTAAAAACAAATTGCAAGTGCAATGCCTTTACAGTTTATCCACTAGAATTTTGGGAGTCCTGATGTCTTGCTGCTTCCTGGAGGTTCTTTAGTGCTTTGTCGTGGTTAACAAAACCCATGAACCAGAACTCATGGTCATCAATTGTGATTATCTGAATGTATTTCTCTGCAGGGTTCAATCTGTTTGCAGAAGGATTAACAGCCTTAACGTGGCTAAGTGGCACCATCACCTATTCACATAAATGATGTATTAGTCTGTCATAGTCTGTGTGCATAAATGAATTAACACAGGCTTTAGGCCAAAGAATCGAAATATATATAATTTAGGAAACAAAATAACAGTACTCTATGAGATAACAATCCTTGACACAAGAAAATGGTTTGAGACAAATGGAAAGATGCATAGCATAAATGGAATGTAAAAGCAGTGTTAATACATCTGTTTATAGCATCAGGAAATCTGAAAAACCAAACCTTTCACAGTTTTTTAACACATAGGTAGATATACCAGCTTCAAATTTGAAAGATTAATCTTCAGGATAGAAGATCATGAGTTACTAAGATAGCACAAGTGACAAAACACGTCCATGAAATGCTTGAATACAGGAGACAGACCTGAAACAACAGACAGTTCCCAATGTTCGTGACACAGTAACTCTCCAAAAAAACCTTGGCAGGCATTTCAAGTTATATTTACATCCACAAAACGCTTGAATACACGGACAGGCCTTCAAGAGAGTTTAAAGAGTTCCCAATATTCTTTGAACTCTTCTCACAAATCTAGGCAAGCATTTCAAGTTCAGACAGAAGGTAATAGCCATTTTCTTTCTCCTCACTTATTCTTTCCTCTATGCTACTTCCCAATCTGCCTTGTGAGTTTCCTTTCATTATTGGAATTCTCCACCATACTATTTGTATTAATGAATTATTTAAAATTGTACTCTCCCCTTAATTTTGCATTTGTTCTTCATCTAACATTTTTCCTTTCTATAAATAGGTCTAGCATCTAAGCCTACTTTTTGAATTAATGATGTATGTTAGAATGGTTATTTATGTCGTGCAGTTTTGACAAAGCTCAAATTTCAGTAAATTGCACGATTCTGAAATGTTTTAGTTAAAAATGGAAATGAGGGCATGCAGTTAAATAGTTTGGGGATTTAACTTTAAAAAGTGATGTATTCTGACATCCTTTGGAAGTTTGGAAGACAGTTCTCTAAAATCCTGATAACATTTGTAATATGCAATTTCAAAGAAATCAGCAGTAACATGTAGTATGCATTATAGATTTATCGAGCATAATACTTCAAGATTAGATCGCCCACTTTCCAGTAACTTAAATCTATATTATAGGGATTTTGTACCCAAGTTCCAAGCCTAACCTTGTTCCCCTTGTCTAAGATGCTAATCCATGACCTGATCTGCTTGGTTGTCAATGAATTACGTGAAACCAATGATTTGTTATTACTTGGTTTCCCTCACCTTGGTGCCACCAGTGTCATTCAACCTGCTGCACTTTTCTAAAACTCAGGCTGATAAGGCTTTTGCATAGGGATTCATGTCACTTCGGTACCCAAATGTTCAAGTTCATTACTGTGTCATACACTAATAGTTTGGATTTTGCCCAATTTCCATGTTAAAATTAATATTACTTGGTATTCAGGATTGGTATCCATTGCACAAGTTGGAAACTTTCAATTGTCATGTCACTAAAATAATATATCAAAGAACACTGATGCTAGTCTATCTATATGAGGCGTTACACGTCTCATTAGTGCATTTTTTCTCAGATTCTTCAATAGAAGAAATCTGAATACCTAACTTCACTTTTATTGGGACTTCTTTGAGCAGTAATGAATTGTACAAGGTATTCTTTAAGAATTTTTAAGGGATTTCTTGAATATTTAATGTAATACAGGGCCCCTCATATTATTAAGAAAGAAGAGGAATCTTAACCTAAGCTTACAAATTCAACTCAATCAATGCTTATCAGACACACTTACGAGAAATGGGTAAGTCAACATGCCCATAGTTTGAATGTTACCTCCCGCTTCCCTGAATCTAATGGGTTTAGCTGCTTCTCTCACAGAAGTTTCAATTTTCAACCAATGTGACCCTCATTTTCCTCCATCCTTCACTTGCATACCTGAAAGGTTGTGACCGCCTCCTGCTTGCTAACCATGCTACCTGCATTTACTCCATCTGCCATCCTTTAACTAGCATCCAATGAACAGAGTAATCAAAGAATGACCCTACCTATCAGGCAGAAAATTTGCTATTGAGTGACAGATCAAAGGCACATAACACCTTTTTCATCCCTACCACTTGTCACCAATGAGTTATTAGAGTGCCCTCATTCATCAAAGTCCTCCACCTTAACTAGCAATGAAGTTGTTTTGATACCATTGGCAATTACTCCCTAAGGTCCCATCATCCCCATTCACCAAAAGACATTATTTTGTAGGCATTTGGATCTAAAATTAATATTGTGAGTTCAAATGAGGAGAATGAGAATTGATTCTCTGCTCTATCTTTGCAGCTTTTTGGATTAACTTAACCATGACTAGATTTATATATGTTTACTTCATAGAGACTACATATTTAATTATCTACGTGCAACTAGCTCACTGTTTGCTTCAAAATGGAGAAATGAAAGAATCTAGAAAAATAATTAGACTGGCCCTATAAGTAATTTCACAAGGTCTCTACAAGAATTTAGAGGTCCAATGTTTAAATAAGGGAAAAGATTTGCAATGGAAGGATTTTTAATCTCAATTTATTAGTAAAATACCTTCCCCTACATTTAAATTATCAAAACAAGAACATTACATGAGTAGAAACTCCAAAAAGAGAATTAGAAATTTTTTTAATATGAGATAATAATTTTTCCCTGGAGATCAAAAATCCGACCACCTGGTTTCATTAATTTGCAAATTCCTCCTCAACTGGTTAAAAGGATGAAATTAGCATATCGTGACAGTTTTGGGTTGTATATACTATAGATATCATTACGAGAGAGGTTGATCATTAAAATGGTGATTAATATAGTTGAAGCTCTTCCCATTCCTAACAGGAATATGCAGGAAAAAAAAAAAATCTAATTGTACGATGTCTCTAGAAAGTGCTCAAATATCACCATGTCGGTGCCAAGAGGTGCCATGATCAAAATCAAAAGTCCCAAACCTAACTGAAAAAAGAGACAATCTAGAACCTTGTGGAAACAAATGTAGAATAAGACCCAAAGATAAAGATGAGACAACAAAAAAGATGTAACTGTCATCAAAGAGGGTATGAATATCCTCGAGAGTGTCCTCCAATTCTGCAAAAAGGGACTAACAAAACAAAGATAAAGATAAAGATGAGACAACAAAAAAGATGTAGCTGTCATCAAAGAGGGTATGAATATCCTCGAGAGTGTCCTCCAAATCTGCAAAAAGGGACTAACAAAACAAACCTGCAAGAACTATCAAGTACTCATCCCAAGGAGCTATCTCTGTTAGACAATGTATGTGGTCCTGCTGAAAAGAATCATTGAAAGCCATGGATATAGCAACACTAGACTCAACAAAAGCAACAGGAGATGGAATATTGGCACGTCTCTAGAACCTCAACCGAAGAAAGGACTTAAAAGGTTCAAATGACCATATTGTATCTCCTCAAAAGTATCCATACTAGATGTTTGAGTGCAAACATCAACCAAAGGAACATCAGAAGCAAAATTTGAGGTGTACAATCTAAACCAATCATTTGCCTCCCTAACTGCAACAATATCTCCATTTTGCAAATCCTGAATGAACACAAAATTTGGTGTGAGCTCAACACTCTTCCCTGTCCCACTATGTGTGATATAGTAGATAGGAAGGAGATTAGTTGACAATGAAGGTACACAAAAGACATCATTGAAGGATCCCTCGCCCACATCAGCAAACCTCTCCCACAAACATGCATATATGTGTTGTTACCCATCAAGGTATGTGGTGTAGAAGAAATCTCAAATGAAGAAAAAATAATCTATGATGAAGCCATATGATGTGAAGCTCCAAAATTGAGGAGCCATCTCCCTAACTTAGGATCTGCAACTATGACAAGATCTCACCCCTTCTATTTTTCTAAGGAAGAAAAAGATGAACCCTCTAACATAGTTGAAGACAATTTGATGTTGTTCTTTTATAGAAGATGCTTCAACTCATCAATTTGTTTTGAATAACATAGATGTTTATCATGCCATAGTTTATTGCAATATGCACATTTTTGGGCTTCTCCTTCTTAGGTGATTCCCCTTTTGAGGGGAAGGATTCAAAATCTGATTGGGCGTTATTTCTTGTAGCTTTTTCTTCTATTTTTTCTTTTTCTTTTGAGATTCCTTGAATCTTTCTATACCTTAGGCTCACTAGCCACCAATGCTTGTGGCTTAGAAGATTTAATGGGGCCCATTTGAATTAACTTTTTCCTCTTGAATCGGAAGATTGGAAAATGCATCAAAAGTAGGGTCAACATATGCAGCTCCCACAGAAAGCCGATGGATGTGAAAGCCAGAAACATATACTAAATACTCAAGACCAAGCTTGGATAGCACATTCAAAATTAACTATAAATCCTCTTTCTCAATTTTGCAATCCCTTAGTTGTATTCTCAGTTGTTTTCCCTTTGAGATTGAGCCCTCGATGTGGTCAAGACAATTGGGATCAAGATTCAACAAATCGTTATCAATCTAATATCCTCTAAGCTGGATCAAGATTAAATCCTCTTTCTCAATTTTGCAATCCCTTAGTTGTATTCTCAGTTGTTATCCCTTTGAGTACGAGCTTTCTCCGTTCGACTGGCAGCATCTCTTTTGGAAATGTTGACATCGATAGGTACTCTCCAATCTTCTCATAGCACGGAGGGAGTGCTGCAATTTGGAACAAATGAGCATCCAAAAAGTCTTTGTTTACTCCACCTTGATAGGTTCGCCAAACCGGATTCTTGACAATTGGTCAGTGATCACATGGCTTTTTCTCGGACATACGATGATTGTGAACATGAATTATTGCAGTAACAACCATCAAATTACTCTCCCTTGTATTATAGGTGTGTTCACTAAGTACATCAGGGCCTAGTGGTCCACGTAGAACGTGAACGATGTCGCCAAGAGGTAGTGTCTAAACTTTTGTACCACGTACACCATTCCGATAGCTTCTCTTTATGTCATATTGTAGTTCTTTTCTGCTTTCGTCAACAGACGACTAGCAAAGAATATCAGATGATCCAACCCTTGAAAGCCCACTTGCGCCAGTGTCACTCCGATTGCATAATTTGGGGCATCAACGTGTACGTGAAACTCTTTGTTCTAGTCTGGGTACGCCAATATTGGTGAACTGGTCAATTGTACCTTCAACTCTCTGAATGCCTTCTTCTGGTCATCCGCCCACACGAATAGTTGTCCCTTCCTCATGAGTATGTCGAGCGGGTAGAAAATTTGTGCAAAGTTCTTAATGAACCTTTGTTAATACCCCACATGTCTGACGAAGAACTTCACGCCAGTGACATTTTGTGGAGCCTCCATCTGTACGATGATCCTTATCTTGTCTAGTTCTATCTTCAATTTGGCTTTGCAGACAATGTGTCCCAACAACTTCCCTTATGGTACCATGAATTGGCACTTCTTCGGATTTAGTGCTAGTCGGGGTTGCCCTGCACCTCTCCATACATTCTCCAAGTGCTTCCAGATGCTTCTCCTTGTCACTGTAAATTGACCAATCGTCCAAAAATGCCTTGAAATTGTCGACCAACATCTTGTCAAAAAATATGTAAAATTATTCTTTGAAAAGTGGTCGGCACGTTACATAACACAAACGGCATTCGGTTGTACGCGTACACTCCATCTTCCACCATGAACATTGTCTTCAATTTGCCTTCTTCGGCAATACTTATCTGGTTATATCTAGAGAACCCGTCCATGAACGAGTACATTTCGTGTCCGACTACTAATTCCAAGATCATGTCAGTGAAGGGGATTGGAAACAGGTCTTTGATTGTTACTACATTCAAGCATCAGAAGTCCACACATATCTAAATCTGCTCAGATACCTTCTTCAAAGAAATGATGATCGATGACACACAATCACTAAATTCCACCTTGAATATGATACCCGCTTCCAACATCTTGATCTCGCCTTGTACCTTGGCAGCGTAGTTCTTGTTCATCTTGTAGGGTCTCTTCCGTACGGGTTGTGCTCTCGATACGAGAGGGATCTTGTATATGCAAAATTTTGGTGGTATTTCCTTCAGGTCCTTGTATGTCCATGCAAATGCATCTTTGTACTCCATGAAAATTTTGAAATCTGTCGCCTTGAGTACGGGGTCCCAGTCATCATCGACGAGGATTGTCTTATGCTTATCTTCCTCTCTGAGATTCACCTTCTTCAATGTCAATTCCTCGTACTTTATTAATTTGTCACATTCAAATTTGTGGGTTGGTGTATCATCCAATTCTGCTACCCCTTGTATTCTTTGTACTCCGATGGAAATGTCCAACTAGTCGTACCCTTGTCTTCTGCTTCTATCTCTCCGACTTGCAACATGTTGCATTCCAGGTGGAACACCTCACAATCCTCCATTTGCCAATAAAATAGGCCATTCAACAAGTATCTCATCCTCCAAGCAACTCTCAAGTTCAAGTACGTCGTCATCATTCGGCTCCATAGCCTTCATCCATATTTGACTCTCCCCCTCGGATTCTGATCTAGAGGATGCCAGTTCTTCACTGACAACTTGGATCATTAGGTCGATGACGTACTTCCTCCCATTGCTCTTGATCAAGTGTATTATGGTTTCAGTTGTGAATTGCTTTGGCAACAATAAGCTATCCTCTCTCGAGCAATGTGTCGTACACCTTCTTCTGCAGTGGGATGACGACAAAGTTCAACAAGAACTGTTGCGTGTCGATTATTACTTTATGTGCCATCAATGTACCGAGAGGTTTGATGCCATGTTGATCCACGCCTACCAAGTGGAATGTTGGGGGCCAAAAAGTTGGCTTCCTAGGCACTTCCAAGCTTCTTCTGGTAGCACATTCACTCCAGAGCCTTCGTCGACAATGGTGTTGGAGAGTTTCCTCCCCATGATCTCCATCTGTACCTTTCTCCCGACATTCACTGCGAGTAGCATTGGGTCTGTGGCCTCTCCTGCTAGCTGTGTTGTACTCTCAATTGGACCCTCCTAACAGTTTTTGTGGTCTTCGATGACATTAGTAAATGCTACTCTCAGTTGGGGCATTGTTTGCAAAAGGTCTGTTACCTTGATAGGTACGGTAGTGTGACACACCTGTCGTACGATGTTTTTCTCAAACTCCGATTGCAACGACTACTGGTTACCTTGGAGATTCTTCTTTCCTTGGCTTCTTCCACTTCCGCCCTAACCTCTTAGAGCCTTTCTTTCTCCATACGAGGGTCTGGATAGGTGGTTTTCTTCATTTGCGCTCTTGTGATTGCTAGGACCTCCTCACCGGCTACCTCCAGCATATTTATGCCTTTTTGCTTCGAGCAATCAAAATCTTCATGATCGCCCAGTCCACAACACTTGCAGAGTCTTCCTCCCGTACCTTGATTGTTTTGGCACTCCCTAGCAAAGTGACCCCATTCATTGCATTTTCGGCATTGTATCATAGGTTTTCCCTTGCTGTCATACTGGATTTTACTTCTCGGTGTATTATTATTGCCTCTTCGATTGTTACGGTAACCTCCAGGGGATGCATTGTTATTCGGAGGCTTCGGTGGTGTGGTCGGAGGGGTTGACTGTTCCCCTTGTGCGAGAAATACTTGTGAAATCCTTGTCTTTAGATTGTATGGGCACTCCTTGATGTAGTGTCCCATAACTTGGCAGATTTCATAGAACAATTTCTTCAGGCAATTCGCCTTCGTATGACCTATTTTGCATTTGGTACACCACAATTCCTTGGACTCCTTTGAACTCTTATTTTCAGCCTTCAACTCCATCATCCTCATCATATCCCATCAAAGAGCTTGTAAAATTTTTGACTCGTCTTCGTTGCTCTCCTTCGTACTTTCATCGTCATATGTTTTCTTCCCCTAAGAGGATGTCTTATTCTCACTCTCGATGTCCATCGCACAATTGTAAGCTTCGGCGTAGAAGGTTGGGGCACCACCTTCATTTTCTTTCACAAAGAGGAAAGTAGCCCTTCAATGAACCACCACTTCTTCAAGCCGTCTGTCGGCTGTGTCTCCAATTTCACTAGCAACTCCTTGAGTCTACGATTATAGGCTCATACATTTTCATGCTTTCCTTGCTTCGTGTTATATATTTCTGCCACAATTTCATTGCCGTCCTTGAGAAGTTTAAATTCTTCCTCAAATGCTCTCTTCAATGCTCACCATGAGACTTTCTGTGTTGCTTCAAGTTTCGTGTACCAATCTATGGCTATGCCTCTCATCATCACTAGGAACACTCGTAGCCAGTAATCCACGTTGTTCTGCCCATTCGCTATCCATATTGTCTCGCACATTTTGCAATGACATACAAGATCCTCTGAACCATTCCCTGTGAACTTCGGCAACTTCTACCTTTCTGAGTTGGCTGGCAAAGTCACCATGCTTCTGCCCTGATGTCCTCATGCGTTGGACCCGATTGGATTGTTTCTCCCCTGGCGTTCCAGTGCCTCTCTTGCACTTTGAACCACGTACGGGTCAACAACACGTCCCCTCTCAACATCCTCTGCACCTTGAGTCTCCTAGGGTTCGTTCTGGTACTCCCTCCGTCTAGGGGTCTTTGGCTTGGACCCTCCAATTCTTGGTCCCTCATTGTTCGATATGGACAACTCTCAAATGCGGCTTATACTGTTTTCGAGTTCTTTTAATAGTTCATTTTCATCATTTTTAATTTTTTCTTTATTTGCTACAAACGGTGTCCTGAAGGTTCCTTCATCGATATCCTCAGCAAGGTTTCGATGCAACTTAGCAATGGATTGATTTATTTCATTAAGATCTCCATTTGCTTCTTCAACAATTTGTTTCAGTCTCCATCGGTTTTCTTGTTCCTGTAATCTGAGTGATCTTCGTACCTTTCCTCAAGTATTTCTTGCTTGCTTGGTACTCAGCTTTTGTCCTTATTGGGTTGTACGAGCATTAATTGTTGGTCGTACAATCATTAATTGTCGGGAGTACGCCTTCGACTAGTGTCGCATTCCTCCTCTCGTTTGCTTCTTTCCTCATACCGTTGTAGTATTTGTTGTCTTTGGCATTCTTGGTCACTCTCTACCCGAAGGTCTTGCAGTATGATGTAATGGCGTACAAGCAACCTTGGTAGTCGGTTAAGGAGATGGTCAACCTCTGGGTTGACATGCAGTCTGTCCCAGATGACCGACTGAGGGATCTCTCCCCTGAGAGTCTCCCTCCATACGTGATCCCTCAACGATATGTCCCACAGGTTCACCAAATCCTCTATCAACGCGTCTTCCCTATCTTCATTTGCTTGCACCGATTCCTCGGTCGGCTGACCCATCATGACGCCATTCTCCCATTGGGATGATTTTTCCAAGTTCACTTAGGCAACAGCACCAAATGTTTACTCACTGGGATAGATGTAACGTACTACAAGAGTAAATGGAAATGTAACTCATAAAAGACAAAACATGTACAGAACATTCATGAACCCATATTGCACAAAATAATGGTATTTCATTTATTAATGCAATGGAACCAAGTACAATCACCTGTACCAGAACATAACATAAGAATGTAACATGATGTAGCACAATGTCATAGTAACTATCATCACATGTCCTGACTATAATGACTCAAGTACATATAGTCGCTAGCAATGGTTGAGAAACCAACCGTCGTGACTCTTTGTTACAACTAATCAACTAGTCGGGGACTTAAATCTTCTTGAAACAACATCTAACAAAAGTATATGAAATATTTGGCTGCTAACTATAATTTTATTTACTTACAAAAACTTGGCCGACTAATTACACTCTCGGCCGACTACAAAATATACCTAATGTTTGTCCAACAATAAGAATTCCAACAATACAATTTCTTCACAAGAGTATTCTATAAATAAATTACACAATTACAATAGAATCGAGAGAAAATTGTAGTTAATTAACATCAAGTAAGATGATCATAGATAATCCTTATTGAAAACACAATATCCTAAACATATTTGGATCAATTTCATAGCTTATTTCCAACAGCCAACCATATTAGGAATTTAGTGGGACAGTATGATAGGACGTTGGGAGCCTGTCCTCCTCCATCAAGCCCAAGGGCACAGAATGAACCTTCGAGTCATTCGGCCCCTTGGCCCCAGGTATTGGCACATCCATCTTGGGGTTGGCGTACTTGATGAGGGAACCAGTATTGCTGCATCTCCCTATTACACATTTCACACTTATTCCACGATTGCTTGTTGGAAACCAAACAAATAATTACTAATATTACTTAATGAATTAAGACATTAAATTTATAAATACATTAAAGCTTCTTAGCAGATTTATAAATAAATAGATAATAAATGCAACCACATTGGATACTAATTATTTTCCAATATTCAGATTGCTGCCTTTTTTATCAGAATTCTTATTCCAAATCAGACTTGATTTATTTCTTCATTGATGCCTTTTGTAAATGATTTGACTTCCTTTATGTACCCTTATGTCTTCATGAAAGAAGGCATCCTTTGGAATAGACATCTCCTTTCCAAAGTTTATGTCTTTTTGTTCCCCTTGATGTTATTTAATTTTCTTTTCAACCACTGCCTTAAATATCATTAATTATTAATTATTGAAATCTCTTTCCAATCGATACCTTAATTCCTTTAAAACAGTATTAATTATGGAATCGCTGGAAGTAATAAAGGGATTGCTGGGTATAAAGGCATTGCTGCATATTCATATGGCTGTATCTGCTCTCCCTTACCCAGGCTGGGTGTTGCGACTGGGTGCTGGGTGCACGTTTTCATGGGTGGGCATGACAAATTTGGATGTAAAATCACAGACAGAAGAAGGAAAATCGCAAGTATTTTTTGGTTTAAAATTGCTCATTATTTTTCATGAAAAATCACTATCTGGTTTACATTCAATCGCATAGATATTCTTTATTGGAAAAATGGCGGCTTGCGAAGAGAATAAAACTTACAACTGGAGGTTTTTTTTAAGTTTGTGCCAAGGTTTGATAAACTGATGGCAAATTTCAAAAAAGAAACTTCCAAAAAAAGTCACGAAAGTCACGGCTAGGGGTTTGAAGGCCATGACCAAGGTTTTATGATTTTATAAACCATCTTTTTTAGTTGAAAAGCAAAAAAACCAAGAGGAAGATTAGTTTTTGGTAGACCATGAGGGGTTTGAAGAAGATAAACTAGGGTTTATTTCAGGTGTTTTTTTAAAACACAAAATTTACCAATTTTAGCAAACCATGAGCTACAATTTTGCTGCAGCAAGGGTTTTGCAAAAGAACAAGGGCTTACAATTTATAACCTATTTGAGACAAAAATGGAGCCAGACATCAAGGGTAAGGTAAAGGGTGAGGATCCATCCTCACAACCAAGGAAGGACTTGAGCAAAATCAAGTGATTTAGTTGTCATATGTTTGTTCATTATGCATCACAATGTCCAAACAAGAAGTACTAGGTAAAGCAAGAACAGAAAGATGTGTCAGTCTCTGCAAATACTCAAATGAATGAATTTTCTGCCAAGCTTGACAAAGTGTTCTCAATGGTTTATTGTCTTTCTACCATCACATTTCCAAGGAAGACTTAATATGTGAACAGTGGGGCCTCTAGGCATATGACATCAGCTTGGGAGTATTTTACCAATTTCAAAGAACCTAATTTTGGAGCTCAAGTTGAGCTTGGTGATGATGCCAAGTATCCAATAGTGGTTGGTACAATTCCCTTTCAAATGTAGTCAAGTATTTCTGTAGATTTTGATAATGTTTTGTTTGTTCCCAGTCTTAGAAAGAATTTGCTTTCAATTTCGGTGATGCAGGATAAGGGCTATGTAGTTGAATTCAAAGATTAGCAAGTTCTTATCAGACCAAAAGAATCTAGCCTAGATATTGTACAGGTGATAGGGGTTAGGTGGTAGCATTGATGAATAACTTTAGTGATTTGGAGTGATGAGCACACGCTTATACTAAGAGGGGAGGTGGAGGGGGTGTGAATCAGTATAACTTTTACTTTTTCAGAAACAGTAACCACAACAATACCAATCACACAATATCAACAATTAAGAACACAAGATTTACATGGAAACCCTTTAAAGAGAAAACCACAGAATAAAGACTGCTTGGATCTACTGTCCAAATCCACTCACCAAAATAAATAGTCTTTTACAACAATTTGTAGGCACCAACCCACTGGAGACACCAATCCTCGTCAATGAGCACCAACTCAACAAGAGACACCAATCTCTTTAATATGAGGCACCAACCTCTCCAATATGAGGCACCAACCTCTTAATATGGGGCACCAACCTCCAAAGTATTTCCTTTTTGAATATGCTCCTTCAACAAATAATATTGATGCAGAGCAGGGTTTTCTACACAATCACAATTAAACAAACTTTGCAACTTTGAAACCCTAACTTGGTGGTTTTCTCCCAAATCCTTCAATTGCCCTAGGAGTGCTCCAAACAAGGGTTTTTCATCATTACTTTCCGAGATCTCAAACTCAGAAATTGAATACCATTCAGGATACCCTTTATGCCACTTTGAAACATATCAAATTTGTAGATATGGTTGTTTTGTAACAACGCCCTCAAATTTTGACTGCTACGCAGCAAATAGGCCTGATTAGGTTTGTTTTACAAAGCAACTTTGGCATTTACAATCTCCACACTTCAATTCTTCATTCCACGGCCTTTAACATGTCACATGGGGTCTGTACATGCAAATTTTATCAACTGGAAGAATCACCAAATCGCCTTACAACAAAACCCTATGTCTACCTAATCACCTAAGCCTAATACATGGTGATATTAGGCTAGGGCTGCATCAAACTCGGCCCTAACTCCACCCCCTACTTCTGCAAACTCCAAAAACATTAAAATCAACCTATCTACTTCCATTCCACCGATTATCAAATTTTTCCATTGGTGGAATGGTCCCTAACTCATGTTTTTCCAATCAAACCCTCAAGAACTAGGGTTTCCTGGCAGTTTTCAGTAAATTGATTCTAACTCACTCCAATTCTAATGAAAATAGATGAAATCAAAACCAAATTATAGTTAATTCACCCCTTCATCAATCCCTATGCAGTTTAGATCATTTGCAGGCTGTACGAAACCGTACTATCTCCTATAGCAGCAAAAGCACAATGAAAAACACAGAAAAAGCAGAGTATTCTTATTGTTTTATCTCCAAAATGTCTCCAGAGGTTGCCTCAACCACACAAGGCAATATTTAAACATCTACAAGCCAAAACAACCGTTGGCTAAATACTTTTTGAATGCCAACACTTCAACTTCCCATACAAACCAAAAATGCAAAGTTGCTTTGCAACTTTTGCAACATTTAGCAAAACTTGACATCTTTTTACAAAGTTGACCCCACAATGACCAAAAACATGAACCATAGTCTAAATAGACCTTATTACAACAAAAAGTGACTCAAAACACAAAAACCTAACATCTAACACCCTTTTACATCATGAACGCTAGGTGCCCCTACACCATACTCTCGGGGAGAACAAAATCTCAAGTTCCACTTGAGAGCAGATCTTGAACTGTTGTACCATGCTTTTTTATGTCTTCCTCTGTCACCCAGGTGGCATCCTCCATAGGAAGGCCTTGCCACTTTACCAGGTACTCATAGTACACCTTATGTCTTGTTCTTTTGGCTTCTTTTGTATCCACAATGCACTCTAGCTTCAATGGTTGACTTGGTGGCAAATCCTTGATCCAATCTTCATCTGGAACCTCTACATCTATACCTGCAATCACAACTACTTTAAAAGGATATAGGTCAAAAATATTAAAAATTGGAGAGATAGCAACTCCAGGAGGGAGTTCTATCTCATAGGCATTTGCTCCAAATTTATGGACCACCCTACATGGCCCTATCTTCTTCATCTACAGCTTTGAATACGTCCTTTTAGGAAGCCTTTCCTTCCTCAAATAAGCTAAGACCAAGTCCCCCACTTTGAAATGAACCTCTCTCCTTTTTAAGTCTACATGTTGTTTGTATTTATCAACACTCTTTTGAAGGTTCTCTCTAACTTGCTAATGTATTTCCTTCATGGCAACCGCAAACTCTTCTCCTTCAGCACTCCTTCTCTCCATGCCACTCAAATCTTTGAGTTCAAACACTCCCCTAGGCTTCAATCCATACACAATCTCAAATGGGTTTTTTCCGAAACTTTGGTTCACAAAGTCATTATATGCAAACTCAGCTTGGGAAAGGACCAAATCCCATTGTGTTGAGTGTTCTTTTGTCAAGCATCCAAGGAGATTTCCAAGGCTTCTATTGACAACTTCAGTCTGCCCATCTGTTTGGGGATGATAGGTAGAGCTAAAAGTCAAATTTGTACCCAACTTCTTCCAAAGGGTTCTCCAAAAGTGACCCACAAATTTACTATCCTTGTCTGAAACAATTGTCAATGGTAATCCATGAATCCTGACCACCTCCTTGAAAAACAACCCTGCAATGTATGAGGCATCATTTGTACTTTTACATGGTATAAAGTGTGCCATTTTGCTAAACCGGTCTACCACAACAAACACTAAATCAAAGCCTCTTTGAGTTTTGGGCAACCCCAACACAAAATCCATGTTGATGGACTCCCATGGTCTATTTGGGATTGGCAATGGTTGATAAAGACCTGCATTTGTACTACAACCCTTGGCCCTTCGACAAACAACACACTTCTCAACAAATTTTCTAATATCACTTTGCATCTTTGGCCAATAATAATACCTTCTTACTTGCTCCAAAGTTTTATCTACACCAAAGTGACCTGTTAAGCTGCCACTGTGCTTCTCCTTAATCAAATTGTCCCTCATAGAGCATTTAGTTAGACAAATTTGAGCACCCTTAAACAATAACCTTCTTGAATCAAGAAATCAGAATTGTCTTCATGAAAAGTGCCACTAAATTGACTACAAGAAGCATAGATTTCTTTAAAATCATCATTCTTTGCATACATACCTTTCAAAGCATCAATTCCCACACTTTGTAGTTGAACTTCTTGAACCAACAATATTCTCCTGCTCAAAGCATCCGCCACCTTGCCTGATTGCCCCTTTTTGTGTTTGATGGTAAAAGTGAAGCTTTGTAGGTACTCCACCCACTTCACATGTCTATGGCTGAGTTTGTCTTGGCTGTTTAAGAACTGGAAAGCATGATTGTCAATAAAAACAATAATTTCTTTAGGAGGGAGATAGTGTCTCCACTTCTTCAATGATTGTACCATAGCATATAACTCCAAGTCATAAGAGGAATACTTTTTTTTTGCCTCATTGAGTTTCTCGCTAAAGAAAGCAACAAGCCTACCCTCTTGGCTCAAGACTGCCCCAATTGCATACCCACTTGCATCACATTCAATTGTGAAAACTTTGTTAAAGTCAAGCAATGCTAAGATAGGTTGCTGTGCTACCCTTTGTTTGAGATACTGAAAACTTTTTTCTGCTTCATCAAACCATACAAACTTTTTCCTTTTATCCCCTTTGATTGTATCAATGATTGGAGAGCATATATGACTGAAATTCTTCACAAATTTTCTGTAAAAACTGGCTAGGCTGTGGAAACTTCTTACCTCACTTACTGAAGTATTTCCAGAAAATTTGTGAAGAATTTCAGTCACATATGCTCTCCAATTGATAAAATTTGATAAAATGGGTGATTGTTCCAATTGATTAAATTTGCATGTACAGACCCCATGTGACATGTTAAAGGCTGTGGAATGAAGAATTGAAGTGTGGAGATTGTAAACCCCAAAGTTGCTTTGCAACATTTAGCAAAACTTGACATCTTTTTACAAAGTTGACCCCACATGACCAAAAACATGAACCATGGTCTAAATAGACCTTATTACAACAAAAAGCGACTCAAAACACAAAAACCTAACATCTAACACCCTTTTACATCATGAAGGCTAGGTGCCCCTGCACCAAATATTCATATAAATTCTTCACAAAGTCTGCCCTGAATATCTTCTATTATTTCCTTCTCCTCAAATCTGCTTGTGTTTGTACAATGTATCTTCTATACTCCACACTTGCTTCCACTCCCCTTCATATTCTTCACTTATCCCACACTGCTACTCCTCCTCTACTCCACACATTTATTTTTCATTTTCTATCCTTATGCCTCCATGAAGAGAGGCATCTCTCTCAAAAGACATAACCTTTGATTAACCTTGATCACTGCCTTTATAAACTAATTCCAATTCATTTAATCTCTTACTAGATCGCTGCCTTATGAAATGTAATCACTGCTTTAACCAGATCGTTGCCTTTATAAGATAATCGCTGCCTCTCAACTCATTAATCGCTGCTCTCCCTTTAAACATGAACGCTGCTCCTTATGGCTATTTTTGCTGCCTTCTAAGTTCTTTGCATCCTTCTTAATTATTCAGATCTACTTCTTGGGCAATCTAAAACATAAATTTATATGATTAGTCTTTGAACATATGCCAATGTGTGGTCGGCCCAAAACAAATAATAAGGTAATGTTAATTTGCATATAACAAAGGGAGTCGACCAGCAATAAGGTAATGGTAATGCTAATAATTTTGCTGCTATGGAGAGATCAATGACAAACAATGACGTCAATCTCATTCATTCGCTTTGACATTAATGACAATATTGCAAACATAGAGCCTTTCAACTTCCAAGAAGCTATAGAACAGTAGGTTTGGCGGGATGCCATGCTAGAAGAGTACACCATTATCATGACAAATGATGTGTGGGACACCATGCCAAGATTGAAAGAGAAGTCAATTCTGAGTTTTGAATGGCTCTATAAGATCAAGCATGCTGCAAATGGTAGCATTGAAAAGTATAAAGCCAATTTTGTGGCGATAGGGTTCTCCCAAAAGGAGGGAGTGGACTATGCCAAGAATTTTGCTCTAGTTGCCAAATACACTTCCATCAGAACATTTATGTCTTTAGTTTAAGTCGTGGGCTGGAAAATACATTAGATAAATGTTTAAAATAGCTTTTCTTATGATCTCATTGAAGAAGTAGTGTATATAGAGCAACCTCAAGGCTTTGAGGTAAATGGGAAGGAATCCCATTTTTGTAGGCTTAGGAAAGCCTTATATGGACTCAAACAAACACCCAAGGCATGGTATTCCAAGATGGATGAACATCTGCTAAGTATGGGCTTGAGCAAAAGTGAAGCAAATTCTAATCTATACTATATAATTGTTGGATCTGATCTGCTTATTTGATATTGTACATAGATGATTTATTCATTACAGGTGCAGAGCAGCTCATTGCAGGGTGCAAAGCAAAAACTTATCTATTGAGTTTGAGATGACAAACACCAACCTAATACATTATTTTTTGGGGTTTGAGGCTAGAAAAAACCAAGAGAGATTTTCCCAAGGCAAGGTTAGTAAGTAGTTGAGATCTTGAAGCAATTTCAGATGGAGGTTTGTATTAAAATAATATTTATTATTTCTTTATTAATGCTCAATATTGTACTTTATTGTAAATTATTGTGATGAGATCGTCTCTGATCTTATCTGGAGTTTCTTTTTAGAAACTTCCCGTTTTTTGTAAATTTTGTAAACTATTTATTGAGCACATTGCTTAATGTAAATACATCGAATATTTTACCAATTACTTGTGTAATATGGTATCAGAGCCAACACGCTCAAAGTGAACTTTTAATTCATAAAAAATCGTTCAAGATTTTTTCAGTTTTTTGAATTAAAAATTTTCCAAATCTTCTTTGTGCAAATTTTCGAAGATTTTTTGAGGTGTTAAAATTTCAAAAAAAAAATTGAAATTCTTTTGATGGCTCCTAGAAAAATCGTGGGTCTTGGTTGCAAAAGAATTTGTGAAGGGTTTCTGGACGTCTCCTCTCAGTTCGTGACTTTGCAAACACGTCTCAATCTGAGCACGTTTTCTTTTTTTCTTCAACCCGCGATTTCTTTCAATCCGAACGCGTTTCTCTTTTGTATCTGGCACAAATTTTCTCATTTCTTGGCCACGATCCAACCTCTTTGAAGGTCGCGGCTTCTCAACCCACGTTTGGTATCTCCTTGGACGCCATTTCTAAAGATTTTTGTGGCATTTTTTGTCCCTCATAAACGCGTTTTTACAATTTCTCTTGCCCGCGTTCTATCTCCTATTTTGGGCTCGTTTCTTGGTGGCTACTTGCTCAAGAAGAACGCCTTTGTCTTTTCCAGCAACAGCTAGGGTTTCTAGTCTCATTTCTGCTTTGATTTCAAAAGAATTCAAGAGTTTTTTGGTGTTTTAATGGCCGCCTGGGGTTTCTGCAAATTCATCAAGGGTTTTGACCCTCTGTTTCAAGGCGAAATTTTTTTTCAATTGCAAATTCCTTCTGGGTTTTTCAAGATCTCAACTAGGTTGGTCTCTGATTTTTCTATGTGCATTGTTTTCTGTGCCCTAATTTTGTGCCAACGGTTTTGCATTGTTTTCCATGCCTAAACCTGCCTCACTGTATTGAAAGTCGTGCCTCAGGTTTTGTGCATCAGCCTCTTCTCAGTACCTCGTTTTTCGTGCCTCGAAAAGCGTGAAGATGGCCAGTTTGAACAACATTATGTTGGAAGGCAATCAACGTTTCAATTGCAAAAATTATAACACCTAGAAGCAGTGGATGATGACCATCTTTGAATATCATTGCCTTGATCAGATGATCCTTCGCAATGTTACTCGTCCCACAACGGTGGGTAAGGATTAGGAGAAGTTTGATGAGCAGAATCGTGAAGTGGTGATGCTTATTAAGCTTTCAGTTACTGATGATCAACTCCCTTAGATTCTGCCTAGAAGATCAACTAAGGAGATTTGGGACCATTTGAAGGGTTTGCATGAAACTTCTGACAAAAGTTGTGCGTTTTTCTTGAAAAATATGTTGTTTTCTATCATGATAGATGAGAAGACAACTTTGCAGGTGCACCTGAACAAAATCCAAGAGATCCAAGATCAATTGGAGGCTATGGTCGGAAAATGGAGGAAGACATGGTCGTGATCACTCTGAAGAGCCTACCTAAGTCCTATGAACATTTCATAGAGACTCCCAACATTACGTCTGCTAATGTTGACCTAAAGTTTCCAAAGCTTTGCACTATCCTCTTGCAGCAGGATCGTTGGAAACAACAATTTGGTAGCAGTGCATCCTCATCCTCTACAGAGCAAGCCTTTGCAACTAAAACCCAGCATAAGAACAAAGGGAAAGGTCAGCCTTCACAGCAAAAAGGCTCTAGTCAACCCCCGACCAGCCCTAAGAAGAAAAATATTCAGTGCAACTATTGCCACAAATATGGTCACATAAAGAAGGATTGTCGTGCACTTTTGGATTCTCAACAGAAGAAGCGGGGAGTGTCTTAGCAGAAAGCGAATGTTGCTGAGCACTCCAAGCAAAAGGAATCTGCCTTTTATGCATTCATGGCAAAAAGGCTTGCAGACCATGTCAAATCCTCTGCTTGGTACATTGATTCAGGTGCCTCACGTCATTTCTCTCATTGGCGTGACTGGTTCACAGACTTTTCCCCTTGCACTGACTCAGTTATTTTTGGAGGAGGCAAAGAATACACAGTTGTCGGTACAGGCACTGTTCAGGTTCAGTCTGGCGGGAGGAATCTCATACTCCTCAACGTATATTATGTACCTGATATGGAGCTCAACCTTCTCTCAGTGAGTCAGATCATGCAGCATTCTCCTCAAATGGATGTGGTGTTCTGTGTTCACAAATGTTCTATTGTTGATCGAGAGACTCGCACAACAGTGGTCGTTGGTATAGAGGATCATGGCCTCTATAGGCTTGTGGACACAAGTGATTCTCTAGAGTTAGCCATGGCAGCCAAAAAACTCTGTTGTCACCCGTCTTTGGCATCAGCGGTATGGGCACTTGAATGTGCACTATCTCTCTCAGCTTGCTCGGGAGGGACTTGTAGTTGGTCTACCTAACATTCAAACTCAGCACCAGGGCGTTTGTGGTGCTTGTCAAGCCGAGAAACATCGAACACTGTTCACAAATGGAGACTCTTGGCGAGCTTCTAAGGTACTGCAATTAGTTCATGCTAATATTTGTGGGCCCATGTCTACTCCCTCTGTAACTGGTTGCAAGTATTTTTCACTTTTTGTTGATGATTTCAATAGGAAAATGTGGGTGTACTTTCTTAAACAAAAATCATAAGTGTTTAATGTATTTCAAAAGTTTAAGGCCTTGGTAGAAAAAGAGTCTGGTTCTTGCATAATTACTCTTAGGTCAGATAATGGGGGGGAATTTTGTTCTAGTGCATTCTCAACTTCTGTGATACACATGGGATTAAACATCAGATAACCACACCCTACACTCCTTAGCAAAACGGTGTTGTAGAGCAGCACAATCATACGATTGTTGAGATGACCCACTCCATGTTGCAACACAGGAGTGTTCCTACTAAGTTTTGGGCAAAAGCAGTTTATACTGTTGTCTATCTCCTTAATCGATCTCCTACTCATGCCGTTAAGGGGAAAACTCCTGAGGAAGCTTGGACTGGTCGCAAACCCAGGATCAGTCATTTGAAAGTCTTCGGCTCTTTAGCTTATGTTTGGATTCCAGATGCCAAGCGCTCTAAATTGGATTCCAAGAGCCAGAAACTAATGTTCACAGGGTACAGTGACAACCATAAGGCTTACCGGTTGATTGATGTGGACACTGATCATCTTATCTTCAGTCGGGATGTTGTCTTTGATGAAGAACGAGGACCGTTTCACCTTTCCTCGCCTGTTCAGCATTCAAAGGATCAGCCCTTAAAGGCTTCTAATTTGGGTATCCGACTTTCGTTAGGTTCACCTGATGGGAGGGATGACGAAGACTCAGTCTTTGATGATTCTCAACCTGATTTTCCTCCGGATGATAGTGAAAATCCCCCTATTGAACCTGTTCCAGATCCACAACCAGTTCCAGCTCCTCCTGTTACATCTAATATTGGCAACTGTACTCTCCAGCCGAAAAGGTGGCTTAAGACTATCAGTGATCTTCAACAAGATGAGCTCATTGAGGGTAGATCATTAAGAAAGAAGAGCAAACAGCAGCCTACAATCAATTTTGCTCTTATGGCCAACATTCATAGTGTCTATGAGCCTTGGACATATTCAAAGGGTAAAGGAATTCCTGAGTGGGAAAAGGCGATAGAATTTGAATACCAGTCTTTAGAAGAATCACACTTGGGTCCTTTCTGATCTTCCTCCAGGGAAGAAGCCCATTAGCTACAAATGGGTGTATAAGGTAAAAATACAAAGCTGGCGGAACCCTTGACAAGTACAAAGCTCGTCTAGTTGCACGATGGTTCTCATAGAAAGAAGGCATTGACTATGAGGAGACTTTTGCTCCTACAACCAAAATGAGTACCATACGGCTCGTCCTTGCCTTAGCAGCCCAGTTTGGTTGGAAAGTCCATCAAATGGACGTTAAGAGTGCATTCCTCAACGATGAGTTGAAGGAAGAAGTCTCTATGATGCAAACTCCAGGATTCAAAGTTGTTGGTCAAGAACACAAGGTGTGCAAATTGGTCAAAGCACTCTATGGCCTGAAACAAGCTCCTCGGGCTTGATACATAAAGATTGATAAGTACCTCAAAGGAGTCCATCTGACTCAAATCTATATGTCAAAAATACTAGTAATGAGATCCTGATTGTTGTTGTCTATGTGGATGACTTGATCATTACTGGCAGTTCGACACATTTGATCGCTGAGATCAAACAGGATTTGTGCAATACTTTTGACATGACAGATTTGGGACTTTTGCATTACTGTTTAGGTGTTGAGGTTTGGCAAACCGAGAGCAGTATTTTCATCTCCCAGTCCAAGTATGCTCGAAGTCTTCTGGATAAGTTTTGAATGCAAGATTGCAAACCTGCCTCCACACCCATGGAAAAAGGGCTTAAGTTGTCAGCTAAGTCCGACTCACCTGTAGTAGATGAATCATTGTTCAGGCAACTAGTGGGCAGCCTCATCTATCTCACTACCACTAGGCCTAACCTCAGTTTTGCAGTGAGCTACATATCATGCTTCATGACAGCCCCCAAGGCTAATCATTGGGTAGTAGCAAAGTGTGTGTTGTGTTATGTGAAGGGCACTTCTGACTATGGACTCTTGTACACTTGGAGTCACGATCCTAGACTCAGTAGTTTCGCAAACTCAAATTGGGCAGGTTCAGTTCATGACAGGAAATCAACATTTGGGTATGTGTTCAGTTTGGGATCCGGACTAGTAAGAAGCAGCAGGCAGTGGCTCTCTCCTCGACAAAAGTAGAGTATCAAGGAGCAGTTAAAGCAGCATGTGAGGTAGTTTGGCTTTGTCAGATGCTTGCGGATATGCAAATATCTCAAGCAGGTCTGACTCCCTTGTCCTGTGATAACCAGGGGGTTCTCAAACTTGACAAGAATCTGGTCTTCCATGAACGAACCAAGCATGTGGAAACTCATTGTCACTTCATTCGGAAGTTGGTTGAAGACGAATCAGTTCAGTTGTTGTATGTTCCGACAGAGGAGCAGACAGCAGACATTCTCACCAAGTCGCTTAGTCCAGATAAATTTGTAAAATTCAGGGGGCATCTTGGTGTAGTAGATAGATTTAGCATTAAGGGAGGGTATTAAAATAATATTTATTATTTATTTATTAATGCTCCATATTGTACTTTATTGTAAATTATTGTGATAAGATCGTCTTTGATCTTATCTAGAGTTTCTTTTTAGAAACTTCCCGTTTTTGAAAATTTTGTAAACTATTTATTGAGCACATTGCTCAATGTAAATACATCGAATATTTTACCAATTACTTGCGTAATAGTTTGCAAACCTATGGCCACACCTACGATCACTAATCTGAAGTGTGTAACATCTTCAAATTCGGAGGTGATTGATCCCATGTTGTACAAGTAGCTAATAGGTTCCTTGATGTATTTGGTCATCACCAAACCAAATATATGTTTTGCAATGAACATCTTGAGTCAGTTCATGGTGGAGCCAAGGCAGAAGTAGTGGGTAGCAGCAAAACATGTGCTGAGACATTTGAAGGGCACATTGGAGTATGGTCTAAGATATCTTGGAGATAGTGAAGTGAAGTTACAAGGGCATACAAACTTTAATTGGGCAGGGAGTGCAAAAGATAAGAAGAGCACCTCACAATGTTGCTTTAGCTTGGGTTCAAAAATGGTATCCTAGTTCAACAAAAAGTAGACTTCAGTGGCACTAAGCACAACATAGGCAAAGTATATGGCAGCTAGTACACTAGTTATGAAGCCATCTAGCTTCACAAGTTACTTGCAAGGTTATATGATCAAGTGTTAGATCCCACAGTCATTTAACATGATAATCAGAGTTGTGTCAAACTCTCAAAGAATCGAATGTTTCATGACAGATCCAAGCACATAGAGATCAAATATCACTTCATCAAAGACAGGTTTTAGAAGCGAGCAATGAAGCCCCAATACATCTCCATCAATCAACAAGTAGTTGATATTCTGACCAAGCCCTTAGCAAAAGGCAAGTTTGAAGTCTTCAAAGACACACTTGGATTGGTGCAGAATTCCTTCCTCGCTAAGAGGAGTATTGAGTTTTTAGCTCAAATAGGAACTTCTGCACAGGGTCAATGTGAACATACGGGAAAAAGTTCAAATGTTTTAAGTTAGTCAATTTTTTATTTCACTTTAGTGATCAAAGTGAAGGTATTTTATTTAGCTAAATAAAGTCTAATAAAGTGTAGAAATGCATTACTAATTTAAACTTATCTTTCATCTATCCTTATACGTGATAAGGATGCTTTTGTGATTAAAGCCAATTTTTGGAAGATTAGATTTTTAGCTGAATTAGTATAAAGATAAGAACAAGATAGAAGACAGTAAGCAATTCATTCAAATTTTCTTTCAAAGGAATGAAAGACTAAGTTTTCTGAAAGACTAGAAAACTAAATGTAAGGTATAGTCGGTTGTAGTGTCATAAATTGCATACCCTTACAATTTCACACTACACAACACCTTCTCTTTAGCCTTTTTATACAAATGGTTTAATTTCAAAATTTTAACACCTAAGTTATGCATTGGTGCCAATTTCATGTTGTTCCTAGTCTTTTGTGTTTGAATTTATTCAGACGGAGATGTCTGCACAACATGCTAACGTCCTATGAAAATTCGTGATTACAGTGGTTGTTGGAGTGTTACATTCCTGCAGCATTTTCACATGTAATGGCCCTACATGCAATGGCGTTGAAAAAACTCAATCCAACTCGCATTGCATGGCTCTCTAATGGGATTTTTCACCCTATTGGATTTACACACTATCTTTTTCACTCTCACGGATCCTCTTTTGGAAAAAAAAAAACTCGTTGAAGCAGCAATACGATCACTCACCATTGAAAGCATATCAAGTTGTTCACAGCATATGCTATCACTCTTCATTCTTGACAGCACTCTTGAAGCAGGAAATCACTATTGAGGGTTCTTTGAAGCTTCAAGGTGATTTTGTTCTTAGTTATCTACATGCAGTGGCATTGAACAAAATCAACCCGACTTGCTTTGCATGGCTCTCTAATGGGATTTTTCACTCTATTGGATTTACTCACTATCTTTTTCACACTCACAGACTCTTTTGGAAAAAAAACCTCTTTGAAGCAGCAATACAATCACTCACCATTGAAAGCATAGCAAGTTGTTCACAGCATACGCTATCACTCTTCACTCTCAACAACACTCTTGAACCAACAAATCACTATTGAGGGTTCTTTGAAACTTCAAGGTGATTTTGTACCTAGTTATCATTTTGCATTTCTTTTCATATTAGCACTTGAATGCATTGAGTGTTAATATCTTCTTGTTAATTTATTCATATCTTTAACATAGCATCTTTCACGTTTCTTTTTCAATATACATATCAAAAACCTGGCTGCCATGGACGTATAAATACCACAACAGAGGTTTGACTAAGGCAAACCCCTACATAGCCAAATAAAAACATTTTGCTTTCTTATGCATGTGTGCAGATTTTATATTAAAGAAGGATAAGCAAAAATCTGGTTATATCTTTCTAAATATTTATTTTTATTTAGTTTTCATTTCAATAGATTATTCGTGCTATTATTTTTTATATTTTAGTGTTTCTTATTCTGTTTAAATTCGGTATTTTTGTCATTGTGTATGTAGGAGTTTATTCTATGTAATTTGTACTTTTGGTACCGTCTCTATACTAGATGACAGTGCATCGCGGGGACATCTGCGCTAAGCGTTGGTGTCCGAGATCGAGATTCCTTACAACTCGCAGAATCATCTTCAGGACTTGTACTTTCTGTTTTTGTTGAAATTTCGTTGTAATTATTTATGTGCAGGCTTTTATTTCACCAATTTGTAATAATTTACTATTTAACCTTGTAATAGACTAGTTTATATTTTATTTTCTATTTCCAACATTATTAAAAAGGATAATCTGAATAGTTCTTAAGACTGTCAATTCATCCTAATGTGTGTGAAGAATTGACCTTGAAAGTTGGTATGCTTTCTATATGTTTCATTTTTCATACACTACATTGGTTTCCATGCAATTGAGTTATATCAGTTGTGGAGGTTTCCTTGTACATTTTTCGAAGGAATGAAAAACAAGTCATAAGGTGTAAATATCTTTGTATGCTTCCCCATTCTAAGTTTCAACAGTTGGGTGATTGATTCAATGTTAAGGAAATAAACTTGATTTATTAACATTAGGAAATCAGTTATCCATGTTTGAAACTTTATCATACAATACATGATTGCATAACCTGCCTCAAACAAGTAGAAGATATCACTTTATAATCAATCCAAATAAAAGTCTATTTGGAGGTGCACATAGAAGTCCCAAGAAATATGTTTCAAAATATGTATAAACGGCACCAAAAATAGAAATAAATTATTCTGTGTGAAAGAGGATGGAATCAGCTTTCCAAAACCACTGAGTGCAAAAAATGGATAACTAGGTCAAAAGATATATCCATTTCTGCGAAAGTGCTCTTGAAAGGCAAAAGGAGAGGCAGCTGATGACATCATGCTGACTGTGTATCTGTACAATGACATAGCAACTGCTGATGTCAACACTAATGTGGCATGTATGTTGATGTGGCTATGCAAGTAGCAATGGCAGGAGCAAAGTTGCACACAAAAATAGTGTCCCCACCACTTAGTATAGAGATATTTGAGATTTATCTACATGAATAAAAACCAACATGGCTAAGAAGTGAAAGCAAACAACCACCACTTATGGTTTTCAAATTTTGAAATTTACCTACATGGGTAAATACTCAAAAACAAAACCTATAAATAATGCCCATGTGGACTCCTCATATTATCACCAAATAAAAAAGAGTTTCCCCTTCCTATGTAAAATTATTTTACACTTTAAAACAAAATTTTACCTCCACTTAGAAATTCACATGTACCTAAGCAGTGATTTAGACCAAACCTTACTAAAAAGATCCTTCACCTTACACCTAAGGCTAAAAAGACAAAGGGCCACAGACTGGTAAACATCTACACCAAATATCAGTTGTACAGAATGGTGGACATGCATGCCAAGCTTTCATGCCAAAGTCAGATCTACACCTCACACGCTTCATAAGTGGCACTTTGTATTGGGAAAAGTGCATGTAATTTGGCAAAGACTTTGAACCTTTCCATACCAGCATTATTCACACCACCATGATACCATATTATATGTGCAGGCAATACTCCTGGTAGCAATCAAAGCGGTGGGAATGAGAGGGAAGGGGCCAGCACTTATTTAAGCACTTCCCTTTGTCATCACCTATACCATGCAAATGATACTATGCCATGGCCAGTACAGGTTACTAAAACATTTTGAATCTCCAATTGAATCTTGAAAAAACCGAAACAAAATATCCCTCAAAATAATGAACAATACCTTTGCTAACAAATCTTCCTCAGCTTTGGGAACCAGATTTCAATTCACGTGTAAGTAGGTATCAGCATTTAGTTAAAGTCGGATATAAAAATTGACAAAGATAGTTAACCTTATGGTCAAAATTCATTTCTTGGACCTCCTTAGCACAATGCCATAGTCAGAAATTGTTCAGGACACTCCAAAAAAGAATTCTCTAGAAATGGACTAACCTTAGGGCATCATGGCTCTAATACCATGTTAGAATTTTGTTTAAACAATAATTCTACTTAGGACTAATGCCTATAAGTTAATCACAAAACGAGATTGAAGAATAATGCTATTCTATATTCAATCTAATGGAGCAAAGTTATAAAGAGTAAAATTCAAATATATAGGTCTCTATAAGTCCTAAGTTCAACTCCCACGCACTCCTAATCAAAGGTGAGTTAACTCAGTCTAACTGAGACAGAGATGGGCTTGACTAAATAGAGGTGGCACCTAACTACCATCAATCAAGAGTTGACGAGGTAGTGGTAGCATTTCTGTACCTCAAGTCAAGATGAACACATGTCAATATTAGCTAATAAGATGAGGAAAATTAATTATTCCTCATATCCTAAGTAAATTTATTAAACAGGTGCAACATCACAGTTAGGATAGAAGACAGCCAAGGTGAAATAAATATAACACCAACACATAGCATGACCTTTCTTTACCACTTGTGTTTCACTCCTTTTGGCATTTTGCTCAGTGAAGCTGTGAGATCTCTCTTGCATGCTATAATGTAAATATTAAAGGTAAACTACTTGACACAATTT
>VDFB02251678.1:0-47902 GCA_007258455.2 Sequoia sempervirens
GATTTCATGGGCCATCGACCAACTTTGGTGACTACGATTATGGATTACACTATGGTTGTGCATTACATAGGCATATTTTCTATCGCCTTTCATAAACCTTCATTTTTTTGTTGAGTTATAGCTGCACTTAGTAAACCACTCGTGTTTGAGTTTTTTTTGGCCATTGATCTAGTTTGGTGATTACGATTGTGGATTGCACTGTAGTTGTCAATTATGTATATGTATTTTTTGTCATGTTTCACGAACCTTCATTTTTTATTGAGTTATAGCCACATTTAGGAAAGCACTCGAGTTTGAGTTTTTGTGGGCCCTCGATAAAATTTGGTGACTACACTTGTGGATTACACTGTACTTGTGCATTTGATATGCATATTTTCTATCGCCTTTCATGAACCTTTATTTTTTGTTTAGTTATAGCCATTTAGGAAACCACTTGTGTTTGAGTTTTTGTGGGCCATCGATCAACTTTCATGAGTACAATTGTGGATTAAACTGTACTTGTACAGTAGTTGTGTATTCTATACGCATAGTTTTATCGCCTTTCACGAACCTTCATTTTTTGTTGAGTTATAGCCGCATTTGGGAAAATGCTCGTGTGTGAAAGGCCATCGATCAACTTTGGTGACTACGCTTGTGGATTGCATTGTATTTGTCTATTTTGTATGCGTATTTTATGTCATCTTTTCTGAACCTTCATTTTTCTTAAGTTATAGCCGCATTTAGAAAACCACTTGTATTTGAGTTTTCGTGGGCCATCTATCAACTTTGGTTACTACGATTGTGGATTACACTATAGTTGTGCATTATATTCTTGTATTTTCTATCGCCTTTCATGAACCTTCACTTTTGGTTGAATTATAGCCACATTAAGGAAATCACTCATGTTTGAGATTTTGTGGGCCATCGATCAACTTTGGTTTCTACGATTGTGGATTTTACTATAATTGTGCATTTTTTATACGTATTTTCTATCACCATTTGTGAACCTTTATTTTTTGTTGAGTTATAGCCACATTTAGGAAACCACTCGTATTTGAGTTTTCCTTGCCCATCGTTCAACTTTTGTGACTATGATTGTGGATTACATTGTAGTTGTTCATTCGATATTTGAATTTTCTATCGCCTTTCGTGAACCTTCATTTTTTTCAATTATAAATGCATTTAGGAGATCGCTCATGTTCAAATTTTTGTTGGCCATCAATCAATTTTGATGACTACAATTGTGGATTGTACTATAGTTGTGTATTTTGTACGCATATTTTTAATCATGTTTCACAAACCTTCTTTTTTTGTCTAGTTATATGGCCACATTTAGAAAATAACTCGTGTTTGAGTTTTCAAGGCGCATCGATTGTGGATTACACTATAGTTGTATATTATGAACGCTAATTTTCCATTGCCTTTCATGAACCTTCATTTTTTGTTGAGTTATAGCCGCATGTAAGAAACCACTCATTTTTGAGTTTTTGTGGGTCATTGATCAACTTTGGTTACTACGCTTGTGGATTAAAATGTAGTTGTGCATTAGGAAACTGCTTGTGTTTGAGCTTTCTTGGGCCATCGATCAACTTTGGTGACTACAATTGTGGATTGGATTGTTGTTGTCCATTCTATACGCATATTTTCTATCTCCTTTTGTCAACCTTCATTTTTCTTAAGTTATAGCCGCATTTAGGAAACCACTCGTATTTCAGTTTTCGTGGGCCATTGAAAAACTTTGGTGACTACGATTGTGGATTACACTATATTTGTACATTCTATACATATATTTTCTATTGCATTTTATGAACCTTTATTTTTTGTTGAGTTATAGCTGCACTTAGGAAACCGCTCATGTTTGAGTTTTCTTGGGCCATCGATCGACTTTGGTGACTACGATTGTGGATTGCACTGTACTTGTGCATTTTATACACGCATTTTCTATTGATTTTCATGAATGTTCATTTTTTGATGAGTTATAGTCACAATTAGGAAAACGCTCGAGTTTCAGTTTTCGTGGGCCATCGATCAACTTTGGTGATGACAATTGTTGATTACACTGTAGTTGTGCATTCTATAGGCATATTTTCTAGTGAACCGTCAATTTTCATTGAGTTATAGCCGCAGTGAAGAAACCGCTCATTTTTGAGGTTTTGTGGGCCATCGATCAACTTTGGTGACTACGATTCTAGATTGGTTTGTAGCAGTCCATTATGTACGTATTTTTTCTATCGCCTTTCGTGAACCTTTATTTTTGCTTGAGTTATAGCCACATTTTGGAAAGCACTCGTGTTTGAATTTTTGTGGGCCATTGATCAACTTTGGTGACTATGATTATGGATTTCTTTGTAGTTGTGTATTCTATATGCGCATTTTCTATTTTCTTTCGCGAACCTTCATTTTTCGTTGAGTTATGGCCACACTTAGGAAACTCGCTCGTGTTTAAGTTTTTTTGGGCCATCAATCATCTTTGGTGACTATGATTGTGTACGTGTACTTTCAATCACCTTTTGGGAACCTTCATTTTTTGTTGAGTTATAGCCGCATTTAGGAAACTGCTTGAGTTTGAGTTTGCATGGGCCATCTATCAACTTTGGTGACAATGCTTGTGGATTACACTATAGTTTTGCATTCTATACATGTATTTTCTATCACCTTTCGCGAACGTTCATTTTTTGTGAGTTATAGATGCAATGAGTGAAATGCTCATGTTTGATTTTTTGTGGACCATGAATCAACTTTGGTGAGTACAATTGTGGATTGTACTATAGTTGTGCATTCTATATGCATATTTTTAATCGCCTATCACGAATATTCATTTTTTGTTGAGTTATAGCCTCATTAAGGAAAACACTAATGTTTGAGTTTTCGTGGGCCATCAATTAAATTTGGTGAGTATGATTTTGGATTGAACTATAGTTGTCCATTCTGTATGCATATTTTCTATTGCATATTATAAACCTTCATTTTTTGTTGAGTTATAGCGATATTTATGAAACCACTCGTGTTTGACTTTTCGTGGGCCATCGATCAACTTTGGTGACTACAATTGTGGATTGCACTATTGTTGTGCATTTTGAACGATAATATTCTATTGGCTTACACAAATCTTAATTTTTTGTTGAGTTATAGGCACATTTAGGTAACTACTTGTGTTTGAGTTTTTGTGGGCCATCGATCACCTTTGGTGACTATGCTTGTGGATTAAACTATAGTTGTGTATTCTATACGCGTATTTTCTATCGGCTTTTGCGAACCTTCATTTTTCCTTGAGTTATACCCGCATTTAAGAAAGCTATCGTGTTTAAGTTTTCATGGGCCATCGATCAACTTTAGTTACTACGCTTGTGGATTACACTGTAGTTGTGCATTCTATACGCATATTTTCTATCACCTTTTGTGAACCTTAATTTTTTGTTGAATTATAACCGCATTTAGGAACCCGCTTATGTTTGAGTTTTTGTGGCCCATGAATCAACTTTGGTGACTACGATTGTGGAATGAACTATAGCTGTCCATTTTGTACTTGTAATTTCTATCGGCTATCATGAACCTTCATTTTTTGTTGAGTTATAGCCCGATTTAGGTAACCGCTCGTGTTTGAGTTTTCGTGGGCCATCGATCAATTCTACTGACTACGATTGTGGATTGCATTGTAGTTCTCCATTATGAACAATAATTTTTTGTCGCCTTTCGCAAACCTTAATTTTTTGTTAACCTGCATTTAGGAAACCACTCATGTTTAAATTTTTGTGGGCCATTGATGAACTTTGGTGCCTATGCGATTGTATTACACTGTAGTTGTGCATTCTATATGTGTAGTTTTTATCGCCTTTTGCGAACTTGCATTTTTTGTTGAGTTATAGTGGCATTTGGGAAACCGCTCATGTTTGAGTTTTTATTGGCCATCGAACAACTTTGGTGACTACGCTTGTGGATTACACTATAGTTGTGCATTCTATACGTGTATTTTCTATCGCCTTTTGCGAACCTTTATTTTTTATTAAGTTATAGCCACATTGAGGAAACCGCTCGTATTTGAGTTTTTCTTGGGCCATCGATCAACTTTGGTGACCACGATTTTGGATTGTGTTGTAGTTGTACATTTTGTACACATATTATTAAACGCCTTTCACAAACTTTCATTTTTTATTAAGTGATAGCCGTATTTAGGAAACTGCTCGTATTTGAGTTTTCCTGGGCCATGGATCAACTTTCGTGTCTACGATTATGGATTGCACTATAGTTGTCCAATCTGTACACGTATTTTCTATAGCCTTTCGTGAACCTTCATTTTTCATTGAGTTATAGCCTCATTTAGGAAAACTCTTGTGTTTGAGTTTTTGTGGGCTATCAATCAACTTTGTTGACTATGATATTGGATTGCACTATAGTTGTGTATTTTATAGGTGTATTTTCTATTGCCTTTCAAGAACCTTCATTTTTCATTGAGTTATACCCCCATTTAGGAAAACTCTCGTGTTTGATTTTTCGTGGGCTATCGATCAAATTTGGTCACTACTATTGTGGATTACACTGTAGTTGTGCATACTATACGCGTATTTTCTATCACCTTTCGTGAATATACATTTTTCGATGACTTATAGTCGCATTTAGGAAATCACTCGTGTTTGAATTTTCGTGGGCCATAAATCAACTTAGGTGACTATGACTGTGGATTACACTGAAGTTGTGCATTTTATACTTGTATTTTCTATCGACTTTCATGGACGTTAATTATTCGTTGAGTGATAGCTGCACTTAGGAAACCGCTTGTATTGGAGTTTTCGTGGGCCATCAATCAACTTTGGTGACTACGATTGTGGATTGTGTTGTAGTTGTGCATTCTATACACATATTCTTAATCACCTTTCATAAACATTCATTTTTTGTTGAGTTATAGCTGTATTTTCTATCGCCTTTCGCGAACCTTCAATTTTTTTGAGTTATCGCCGTATTTAGGAAATCGCTCAAGTTTGAGTTTTCGTGGGCCATCAATCAATTTTGGTGACTATGCTTATGGATTATACTGTAGTTGTTCATTCTATACACGTATTTTCTATCACCTTTCATGAGCATTCAGCTTTAGTTAAGTTATAGCCACTCTTAGGAAACAGTTAATGTTTGAGTTTTTGTGGGCCATCGATCAACATTTGTGAATACGATTGTGGATTATACTGTAGTTGTTCATTTTGTACGCATATTTTTAATGACCTTTTAATCACCTTTATTTTTCTTTGAGTTATACACGCATTTAGGAAAATGCTCATGTTTGAGTTTTTGAGGACCATCGATAAATTTTGGCGACTACGATTATGGATTACATTGTATTTATGCATTCTGTATGCATATTTTCTATTTCCTTTCATATTTTCGTGGTCCATCGATCAACTTTGGTGACTACGTTTGTGGATTACACTGTATTTGTGCATTCTATATGCATATTTTCTATTAACTTTGGTGACTACAATTGTGGATTGTATTGTACTTGTGTATTTTGTGCACATATTTTTAATCGCCTTTCACGAACCTTCATTTTTTGTTGAGTTATAGCTGCATTTAGGAAAAGTTTGGTGACTACAATTGTGTTTGAGTTTTCGTGGGCCATCAATCAACTTTGGTGACTACAATTGTGGATTACATTGTGGTTGTGCATTCTATATGCGTATGTTCTATCGCCTTTCACGAACCTTCATTTTCCATTTAGTTATAACCACACCTAGCACACCACTCTTGTTTGAATTTTTTTGGGCCATCGATCAACTTTAGTGACTACGATTGTGGATTGCACTGTAATTGTCTATTTGCTTTTTTGAACGTTCATTTTTCTTAAGTCATAGCCTCATTAATGAAATGGCTCGTATTTGAGTTTTCGTGGGGCATCGATCAACTTTGGTTACTACGATATTGGATTACACTGTAGTTGTCCATTCTATATGCATATTTCTATCGCCATTTGTGAACCTTCATTTTTTGGTTGAGTTATTGCCGTATTTAGGGAACTGTTCATATTGGAGTTTTCATGGGCCATCAATCAACTTGGGTGACTATGATTGTGGATTACATTGGAGTTGTTCATTCAATACATGTATTTTCTATCACTTTTCGCGAACCTTCAATTTTTTTGAGTTATAGACGCATTTAGGAAATTGCTCATCTTTGAGTTTTTCTGGCCATCAATCAACTTTTGTGACTATGATTGTGGATTGTACTATAGTTGTGCATTTTGTACGCATATTTTTAGTCGTCTATCATGAACCTTCATTTTTTGTTGAGTTATATCGCCACATTTAGAAAGCCGCTCATGTTTGAGTTTTTTGTGGGCCATCGATCAACTTTGGTGACTATGATTGTGGATTGCACTATAGTTGTGCATTTTGTATGCGTATTTTCTATCACCTTTCACAAACACCTTTCACAAACCTTCACTTTTTCTTGAGTTATAGGCACATTTAAGAAATTTTGTGTGTTTCAGTATTTGTGGGCCATCTATCAACTTTGGTGACTACAATTGTGGATTGCAATATAGTTGTCTATTCTGTACACGTATTTTCTATCACCTTTTGTGAACCTTCATTTTTGTTAAGTTATAGCGACATTGAGGAGACCACTCGTATTTGAGTTTTCGTGGGCCATCGATAAACTTTGGTGACTACGATTGTGGATTACACTATAGTTGTCGATTGTGTACATGTATTTTCTATCACCTTTGGAAAACCTTCATTTTTCATTTACACCTGCATTTAGGAAGCCGCTCGAGTTTGAGATTTCGTGGGTCATCGATCAACATTGGTGACTACGCTTATGGATTACACTATAGTTGTCCATTATCTACACTTATTTTCTATCACCTTTTGTGAATCTTCATTTTTTGTTGAGTTATAAACAGATTTAGGAAACCGCTCGTGTTTGTGTTTTCATGGACAATCAAACAACTTTGGTGACTACGATTGTGGATTGTATTATTGTTGTGCAATCTAGATGCGTATTTTCTATCACCTTTCGCGAACCTTCACTTTTTATTGAGTTATAGCCGTAGTTAGGAAAATGCTCATGCTTGAGTTTTCATGGGCTATCGATCAACTTTGGTGACTAGATTATGGAAAACACTATAGTTTTACATTCTATCTGCTTATTTTCTATTTCCTTATGTAATCCTTGATTTTTTATGTTGAGTTATAGTCACACTTAGGAAACTACTCATGTTTGAGTTTTTTTGGGCCATCGATCAACTTTGGTGACTACAATTGTGGATTGTATTTTAGTTGTGTATTTTGTACACATATTTTTAATCGCCTTTTATGAACCGTAATTTTTTGTTTATTTATAGCGGCATCAAGGAAAATGCTCGTGTTTGAGTTTTTGTGGGCCATCGATCAACTTTGGTGACAATGATTGTGGATTGCACTGTAGTTGTCAGCTATGTACACGTATTTTCTATCACCTTTTGTGAACCTTCATTTTTTGTTGAGTTATAGCCACATTTCAGAAAATGCTCGTGTTTGAGTTTTCATGGGCCATCGAACAACTTTGGTGACTACGATTGTGGATAGTATTGTTGTTGTCCAATCTGTACGCGTATTTTCTATCGCCTTTCTCACACCTTCATTTTTTGTTAAGTTATAGCCGCATTTAGGAAAGCGCTCGTATTTGAGTTTTTGTGGGTCATTGATCAACTTTGGTGACGATGCATGTGGATTGCACTATAGTTGTGCATTCTATACGTGTATTTTCTATCACCTTTCGCAAACCTTCATTTTTTGTTGAGTTTTAGCTACATTTAGAAAACCGCTGATGTTTGAGTGTTTGTGGGCCATTAATCAACTTTGGTGACTACGATTGTGGATTGTACTATAGTTGTGCATTTTGTATGCATATTTTTAATCACTTTTCATGAACCTTTCTACAAGTGTATTCTCTATCACCTTTCTTGAATGTTCATTTTTCATTGAGTTATAGCCTCACTTAGGAAACCGCTTGTGTTTGAGATTTTGCGGGCCATCAATCAACTTTGGTGACTACAATTGTGGATTGCACTAAAGTTGTCCATACTGTACTTTTATTTTCTTTAGCCTTTCGCAAACCTCTATTTTTTTTCAGTTATAGCCGTATTTAGGAAAACCAATCATGTTTGAGTTTTTGTGCGGCATCGATCAACTTTGGAGACTATGATTGTGGACTGTAATGTAGTTTTGAATTCTATACGTATATATTGAATCACTTTTCATGAACCTTTATTTTTTGTTGAGTTATAGCCCCATTTAGACAATCGCTCATGTTTGAGTTTTCCTAGGCGTGTTACAATTGTGGTGACTACGATTGTGGATTACACTGTAGTTGTCCATTCTCTACATGTATCTTCTATCGCCTTTTGCGAACCTTCATTTTTTGTTGAGTTATAGCTGCATTTAGGAAACCACACATTTTTGAGTTTTTGTGGGCCATCAATCAACTTTGGTTACTATGATGGTGGATTGTATTGTAGTTGTGCATTTTGTATGCATATTTTTAATCACCTTGCACAAACCTTCATTTTTTGTTTAATTATAGCTGCATGTAGGAAAACACTCGTGTTTGAGTTTTTGTGGGCCATCGATCAACTTTGGCGACTACGATTATGGATTACACTGTAGTTGGGCATTGCATATACATATTTTCTATCGCCTTTTGTGCACCTTCATTTTTTTGTTTAGTTATAGCCGGACTTAGGAAATCGCTCATGTTTCACTTTTCATGGGCCATCAATCAACTTTGCTGAATACGTTGTGGATTGCACTATAGTTTTGCATTAGAACGCTGATTTTCTATCGCTTTTCGGGAATCTTCATTTTTTGTTGAGTTATTGCAGCATTTAGGAAGGAACTCGTGTTTGAGTTTTTGTGGGCCATCAATTGACTTTGGTGATTACACTCTTCGATTACACTGTAGTTGTGCATTCTATATGCATATTTTCTATCGCCTTTCACAAACCGTCATTTTTTGTTGAGCTATAGCCGCATTTAGGAAAATGATCGTGTTTGAGTTTTCGTGGGCCATCGATCAACTTTTGTGACTATGCTTTTGGATTACACTGTAGTTGTGCATTTTGTACAAGTATTTTTTATCGCCTTTAGTGAATCTTCATTTTTTGTTGAGTTAGTCAAATTTAGGAAATTGCTCAAGTTTGACTTTTCGTGGGCCATCGATTAGCTTTGTTGACTACTCTTATGGATTACACTGTAGTTGTGCATTCTATAAGCATACTTTCTATCCGCTTTCGCAAACCTTCATTTTTTGTTGAGTTATAGCCACATTTAGGAATCAACGCTTGTTTGAGTTTTTGTAGGCCATCAATCAACTTTGGTGACTATGATTGTAGATTTTATTGTAGTTGTGCATTCTATACAAGTATTTTCTATAACCTTTCGCAAACGTTTAATTTTTTTTGAGTTATAGTTGTATTTAGGAAACCACTCATGTCTGAGTTTTTGTGGGCCATCAATCAACTTTGATGAGTATGATTGTCGATTGTACTATAGTTGTGCATTCTTTATGCATATTTTTAATCGCCTTTCACGAACCTTCATTTATTGTTGATTTATGGCCGCATTTAGTAAAGCGGTCATGTTTGAGTTTTCGTGGGACATCGATCAACTTAGATGACTATGATTGTGGATTACACTGTAATTGTGCATTCTATATGCGTATTTTATATCGCCTTTCACGAACCTTCATTTTTCATTTAGTTATTGCCGCACTGAGCAAACCACTCGTGTTTGAGTTTTCGTTGACCATCGATCAAGTTTTGTGACTAGGATTGTGGATTTCACTGTAGTTATCCATTCTATACTCATATTTTCTATCACCTTTCGCAAACCTTCATTTTCTGTTGAGTTATAGCTACATTTAGCAAATAGCTCGTCTTTGAGTTTTTCGTGTGCCATCGATCAATTTTGGTGACTACGATTGTCGATTGTACTGTAGTTGTACATTTTGTACACATTCTTAATTACTTTTTAGAAACCTTCATTTTTTGTTGAGTTATAGCCGTATTAGGAAACTGCTCATATTTGAGTTTTTGTGGGCCATCGATCAACTTTGGAGTTTTTTTGGGCCATCAATCAAGTTTGGTGACTACAATTGTGGATTTTACTGTAGTTGTGCATTCTTTATGCATATTTTTAGTCGCCTTTCACGAACCTTCAGTTTTTGTTGAGTTATAGCCGCATTTAGGAAACCGCTAGTGTTTGAGTTTTCTTGGGCCATCGATAAACTTTGGTGACTACAATTGATGATTACACTGTAGTTGTGCATTCCATAGACGTATTTCCTATCACCTTTTGCGAACATTCATTTTTCATTGAGTTATAGCCATACTTTGGAAACCGCTCAGATTTAAGTTTTCGTGGGCCATCGATCAACTTTGGTGACTATGATAGTGGGTTGTATTGTAGTTTTCATCTCCTTTCATGAACCTTCAGTTTTTGTGGAGATATAGCCGCATTTAGGAAAACTCTCATGTTTGAGTTTTCCTTCGCCATTGATCCACTTTGGCTACTAGGATTTTCAATTACACTGTAGTTGTACATTCTATACCCTTTTCTCTAGTGGCTTTCACAAACCTTCATTTTTGCTCTAGTTATAGCTACACTTAGGAAACCGCTCATGTTTGAGTTGTTGTGGGAAATCGATCAACTTTGGTGACTACGATTGTGGATTACACTATAGGTTTTCATTTTGTACAGGTATTTTCTATCGCCTTTCATGAACGTTCATTTTTTTTTCTTGAATTATAGCCGCATTAGGAAACCACTCGTGTTTGAGTTTTCGTGGGCTATCAATCAACTTTTGTGACTAAGATTGTAGATGGCACTGTAGTTGTCCATTCTATATGCATATTTTCTATCGCATTTTGCAAACCTTTATTTTTCTTTGAGTTATAGCCATCTTTAGGAAACCACTCATATTTGAGTTTTTGTGGGCCATCGATCAACTTTCGTGACTACAATTGTGGATTGCACTACAGTTTTCCATTTTGTACACGTATTTTCTATTGCCTTTCGTGAACCTTTCTTTTTCGTTGAGCTATAGCCACATTTAGGAAACCGCTCGTGTATGAGTCTTTGTTGGCTATTGATGAACTTTTGTGACTACAATTCAGGATTGTACACGTATTTTCTATCACCTTTCATGAACCTTATTTTTTGTTGACTTATAGCCGAATTTAGAAAAATGCTCGTGTTTTAGTTTTCATGGGCCATCAATCAACTTGGGTGACTACTATTATGGATTGCACTGCAGTTGTGCATTCCATAAGCGTATTTTCTATCACCTTTTGCGAACCTTCATTTTTTGTTGAGTTATAGCTGCACTTAGGAAACTTATTGTATTTGAGTTTTTGCTGGCCACCAATCAACTCTGGTGACTAGGATTGTGGATTGCATTGTAGTTGTCCATTTTTTACATGTATTTTCTATGGCCTTTTTCGAATCTTGATTTTTTGTTGAGTTATAGCTGCATTTATGAAACCATTCATGTTTGAGTTTTTGTGGGCCATCAATCAACTATGGTGACTACGCTTGTGGATTGTACTGTAGTTGTGCATTTTGTATGCATATGTTTAACCGCCTTTCAGAAACCTTCAATTTTTTGTTTAGTTATAGCTGCATTTAGGAAACATCTCTTGTTTGAGTATTCATGCACTATCGATCAACTTTGGTGACTACGATTGTCGATTGCATAGTAGTTGTGAATTCTATATGCGTATTTTCTATCCCCTTTCGTATACCTTCATTTTTTGTTGAGTTATAGCTGCATTTAGGAAACCTCTCATGTTTGTGTTTTTGTGGGACATCGATCAAGTTTGGTGACTACAATATTGGTTGTACTATAGTTGTGCATTTTGTATGCGTATTTTTAATCGCCTTTCACAAACCATCATTTTTTGTTGAGTTATAACTGCATTTACAAAAACCCTCGTGTTTAAATTTTCCTGTGGCATCGATTAACTTTGGTGACTACAATTGTGGATTACACTATAGTTGTGCATTATAGACACGTATTTTCTATCGCCTTTCACGAACTTTCACTTTTTGTTGAGTTATAGCTACACTTAGGAAACCGCTCGTGTTTGAGTTTTCGTGGGCTATTGATCAAGTTTGGTGACTACAATTGTTGATTGCACTGTAGTTATACATTCTATACGTGTAATTTTATTTCCATTCGCGAAGCTTCATTTTTTTTGAGTTATAGCCGTATTTAGGAAACCGCTTGTGTTTGTGTTGTCGTGGGCCATCGATCAACTTTGGTGACTACAATTGTTAATTGCACTGTAGTTGGGCATTCTCTACGCATATTTTTAATGGTCTTTCGTGAACCTTCATTTTGTTTTGAGTTATAGCTGCATTTAGCAAACCAGTCGAGTTTGTGTTTTTGTGGGCCATTGGTTAACTTTGGTGACTACGATTGTGGATTACATTGTAGTTGTCCATTTTGTACGCATATTTTGTATCGCCTTTTGTGAATCTTGATTTTTTGTTGAGTTATAGCTGCATTTAGGAAAACACTTGTGTTTGAGTTTTTGCGGGCTATCTATCAACTTTGGTAACTACGATTGTGGATTGCACTATAGTTGTGCATTCTATACGTTTATTTTCTATCGAATTTTAGGAACCTTCATTTTTCGTTGAGTTATAACTACACTTAGGAAATTCTCTTGTTTGAGTTCTCGTGGGACAGTGATCAACATTGGTGATTACGATTGTGGATTACACTGTAGTTGTGCATTGTATACACGTATTTTCTATTGCCTTTTGTGAAACTTCATTTTTTGTTGAGTTATAGCCGCATTTAGGAAGCCCCTTATGTTTGAGTTTTCATGGGTGATCAACTTTGGTGACTACGATTGTGGATTACACTGTAGTTGTGCAGTCTATACATGTATTTTCTATAGCCTTTCGTGAACCTTCATTTTTTGTTGAGTTATAGCCACATTTAGGAAACTGCTCATGTTTAGGTTTTTGTGGGCCATGAATCAACTTTGGTCACTACATTTGTGTATTGTACTGTAGTTGTGCATTTTGTACGCAAATTTTTAATTGCCTTTCGTGAACCTTAATTTTTTTCAGTTATAGGTGCATTTAGGAAAATGCTCGTGTTTGAGTTTTCGTGGGGCATTAATCAACTTTGGTGAATATGATTGTGTGGACTAAAGTGTAGTTGTCCATTCTATATACATATTCTAAATCGCCTTTTGTGAAACTTCATTTTTCGTTGAGTTATAGCTGCACTTAGGAAACCGCTCATATTTGAGTTTTTGTGGGCCATTCATCAACATTGGTGATTACGATTGTGGATTACACTGTAGTTGTGAATTTTATACACGTATTTTCTATCACATTTCGTTGACCTTCATTTTTTGTTGAGTTATTGCTGCATTTGGGAAGCGTCTCATGTTTCAGTTTTCGTGGGACCTTGATCAACATTGGTGAACCTTTCAGTTTACTGTAGTTGTGCATTTTATACATGTATTTTCTATAACCTTTTGTGAACCTTCAATTTTTATTGAGTATAGCTGCATCTAGGAAACCACTTATATTTGAGTTTTTGTGGGTCATCGATCAACTTTGGTGACTACAATTGTGGATTGTACTGTAATTGTGCATTTTGTACATGTATTTTCTATCACCTTTTGTGAACCTTCATTTTTTATAAAGTTATAGCCGCATTTAGGAAATTGCTCATATTTGAGTATTCGTGGGCCACCCATCGACTTTGGTGACTATGATTGTCGATTACACTGTAGTTGTTCATTCTATACATGTATTTTCTATTGCCTTTCACGAACCTTCATTTTTTTTTAGTTATAGCCACTCTTAGGAAACCGGTCGTGTTTGTGTTTTGTGGGCCATGGAACAACTTTGGTGACTACGATTGTGAATTGTACTATAGTTGTCCAGTCTATATGCGTATTTTCTATCACCTTTCATGAAACTTCATTTTTCGTTTAGTTATAGCTGCATTTAGGAAACTGCTCATAATCTAAAGAGACATGGATTGTCCGTTTTTGAGAATATAAGTTCTTCTTGAAAAATGTTTTTTTGAAAAGTAGAAGCAATAGAGGTAACAAAGGTAAATTTTTTGAATCTTTTTATGAAAAACCTAATAAATGGATTTTTTTAGAGAATGTCATTCTAAGTAAATGCAAATCGTCCTTTTTGGAAAAACTAATTTTTCACCAACATGCAAGAACCTCTCAAAAATAGAATCTACGAAGCAATTTTGTTTTGTGAAAATAAAAGATATTGGTTTTATAGGTGCCCATGTGCTAAAGAGACCCAGATCGTCCGGTTTTTGAAAAAACTATTTGTTCTTCACAAAGATAGATTTTTTTGAAAAGAAGAAGCAATAGATGTAACATAGACAAATTTTTGAATCTTTTTATAAAAATTCTAAGAAATGGGTTTTGTGGAGAATGTTGTTTTGAGTAAACCCAGATTGTCCTTTTTTCGATAAACTAATTTTTCACCAACGTGCAAGAACCCCTCAAAAATAGAATCTATGAAACTATTTTTTTTGGAAAATAAAAAATATGGGTTTTATATGTGTTCGTGTGCTAAAGAGACCCAGATCGTTTGTTTTAAAAAAAAAAAAATTCTTCTTGAAAAATATACGTTTTTTTGAAAAGTAGAAGAATTAAAGGTAACAAAGGCATATTTTTTGAATCTTTTTATGAAAAATGTGATAAATGGGTTCTGTAGAGAATTTTCTTCTGAGTACACTCAGATTGTCCTTTTTTCAAAAAACTAATATTCACCAACATGCAAGAACCCCTTAAAAATAGAATCTACGAAACAATTTTTTCTGGGAAAAATGAAAAATATGGGTTTTATAGGTACTCGTGTGCTCAAGAGATTCAGATTGTCCAATTTTTGAAAAAAAAAGTTGTTCTTCAAAAAGATAGATTATTTTGAAATGTAGAAGCAGTAGAGGTAATAAAGATTTTTTTTTTGAATCTTTTTATGAAAAATATGAGCAATGGATTTTGTAGAGAATGTCATTCTGAATAAACCTAGATCATCGTTTTTTCAAAAAACTAATTTTCCACCAACATGCAAAACTCCCTCAAAAATAGAATCTACAAAACAATTTTTTGTTGGAAAATAAAAAATATGGGTTTTATAGGTACTCGTGTGCTCAAAAGACCTAGATTGTCCAGTTTTTGAAAAAATAAGTAGTTCTTGAAAAAGATCGATTAACTTTGGTGACTAAGCTTGTGGATTACACTCTAGTTGTGCATTCTATACGCGAATTTTCATCACCTTTCGTGAACCTTCATTTTTTGGTTAGTTATAGCCACATTTAGGAAACCATTCATGTTTGAGTTTTTGTAGGCCATCGATCAACTTTGGTGATTACGATTGTGGATTGTATTGTAGCTGTATGTAGGAAAACCCTCGTGTTTGAGTTTTCGTGGGTCATCAATCAGCTTTGGTGACTATGATTGTGAATTGTTCTATAGTTGTCCATTTCTGTACGTGTATTTTCTATCGCCTTTCACGAAGCTTCATTTTTTTTTGAGTTATAGCCACATTTAGGAAACCGCTCGAGCTTGTATTTTCGTGGGCCATCGATTAAATTTTGTGACTATGCTTGTGAATTACAATGTAGTGCATTCTATACGCGTATTTTCTATTGCCTTTTGCGAACCTTCATTTTTTGTTGACTTATAGCCACATTGAGGAAACTGGTCATGTTTGAGTTTTTTTGTGACATCTATCAACTTTGGTGACTACGATTGTGGATTGTATTGCAGTTGTGTATTTTGTATACATATTTTTAATCGATTTTGACGAGCCTTCATTTTTTCTATGTTATAGCCTGATTTACGAAAATGCTAATGTATGAGTTTTCACGGGCTATTTATCAACTTTGGTAATTATGATTGTGGATTATACTATAGTTTTGCATTCTAAGCGCATATTTTCTATCACGATTCACGAACTTTTAATTTTTTTTAAGATATAGCCGCATTTAGGAAACCGCTCGTGTTTGAGCTTTCATGGGCCATCGATAAACTTTGGTGACTACGATTCTAAATTGCACTATAGTTTTTCCATTTTGTACTCGTATTTTCTATTTCCTTTCTTGAACCTTCGTGTTTTATTGAGTTATAGCTGCATTTAGGAAACCACTCATAGTTGAGTTTTCATGGGCCCTTAATCAACTTTGGTGACTATGCTTGTGGATTACACTATAGTTGTACATTCATTACACATATTTTCTTTTGTGTTTTGTGAACCTGCATTTTTTGTTGTGTTATAATTGCTTTTAGGAAATTTCTCATGTTTTAGTTTTCGTGGGTCATCGATCAAATTTGGTGACTACAATTATGGATTACACTATAGTTGTGCATTCTATATACGTATTTTCTATTGTCTTTCCCGAATTTCATTTTTTGTTGAGTTATAGCCAAATTTAGGAAACCACTTATGTTTGAGATTTTGTCGGTCATCAATCAACTTTGGTGACTATGATTGTCCATTTTGTGTGCATATTTTTTATCGCCTTGCATGAACCTTCATTTTTTTGTTGATTTATAGTCACATTTAGGAAAACGCTCATGTTTCGGTTTTCATGGGCCATCAACCCACCTTGGTGACAACGATTGTGGATTACAATGTGGTTGTGCATTCCATAGGTATATTTTCTATCGCCTTTGCAAAAATTTCATTTTTTCTTGATTATAGCTAGAGATCACACTGTGTTTGAGTTTTCGTGGGCCATCAATCAACTTTGGTGACTATGATTATGGATTTCTCTCAGTAGTGTCCACCGCATTAACGATTTTCTATCACCTTTTGCGAACAACCTTCATTTTTGTAGAGTTATAGCTACATTTAGAAAACCACTGAGCTTGTGTTTTCATGGGCCGCCATCAACTTTGGTGACTATGGTTGTGGATTACAATGTATTGGTGCATTCTATACGTGTTTCAATTTTTTTGGGCCATCGATCAACTTTTGTGACTATGATTGTGGATTGTATTGTAGTTGTCCATTTTGTATGCATATTTTTAATCACCTCTCACGAACCTTCATTTTTTGTTTAGTTATAGCCGCATTTAGCAAAAACACTCATGTTTGAGTTGTTCAATGGCCCATGAAAACTCAAGCACGAGCGGTTTCCTAAGTGTGGCTATAACTCAAAAAAAATTAAGGTTCGCGAAAGGCGATAGAAAATACATGTATAGAATGAACAACTACAGTCTCATCAGCAATCGTAGTGACCAAAATCAATGGATGGGCCAGGAAAACTAAATTTTGAGCAGTTTCATAAATGCGTTTATAACTCAACAAAAAATGAAGGTTCACAAAAGGCACTAGAAAATACAAGTACAAAATGGACAACTACAATGCAATCCATTGTCGTAGTCACCAAAGTTGATGGCCCACGAAAACACAAAGACGAGCAATCATTGAGTGATAGCCGCATTTAGGAAATCGCTCGTGTTTGAGTTTCATGGGCCATCGATCAACTTTGGTGACCACAATTGTGGATTGCACTATATTTGTCCATTATGTACATGTATTTTTTATCACCTTTCACGAACCTTCATTTTTCGTTGAGTTATAGTTGCATTTAGGAAATTGCTTGTTTTTGAGTATTCATGGTCCACCGATTAACTATGGTGACTACAATTGTGGATTACAATAGTCGTACATTCTATACGAATATTTTCTATCACCTTTAGCAAACCTTCGTTTTTTGTTGAGTTCTAGCCACATTTAGGAAATCGCTCGTATTTGAGTTTTTGTGGGCCATTGATCATCTTTGGTGACTACGATTGTGGATTACACTATAGTTGTGGATTCTATACGTGTATTTTCTATTGCCTTTCATGAACATTCATTTTTTGTTGAGTTATAGCCGTATTTAGGAAATCGCTCATGTTTGAGTTTTTGTGGGCCACCAATCAACTTTGGTGACTATGATAGTGGATTGTACTGTAGTTGTGCATTCTGTATGCATATTTTCTATCATTTTTTGCGAACGTTCTTTTTTTGTTGAGTTCTAACCGTATTCAGGAAACCAATCACCTTTAAGTTTTTGTTTGTTATCGATCAACTTTGGTGACTACGATTGTGGATGGCATTGTAGTTGTCCATTCTATATGCATATTTTCTAATGCATTTTTTGAACCTTGATTTTTCGTTGAGTTATAGCCGTATTTAGAAAACCACGCATATTTGAGTTTTTGTGGGCCATCGATCAACTTTGGTGACTATGATTGTGGATTGCACTATAGTTGTCCATTTTTTATGCATATTTTCTATCGCCTTTTGGGAACCTTCATTTTTCATTTAACTATAGCTGCATTTAGGAAATCGCTCATGTTTGAGTTTTTGTGGGCCATCGATCAATTTTGGTCACAACAATTGTGGATCGCACTATAGTTGTCTATTCTGTAAGCATATTTTCTATCCCCATTCGCGAACCTTCATTTTTTTTTGAGTTATAGGCACATTTAGCAAACCACTCATGTTTGAGTTTTTGTAGGCCATAAATCAACTTTGGTGACTAAAATAGTGGATTGTACTGTAGTTGTGCATTTTGTACACATATTTTTAATCGCCTTTCACGAACATTCATTTTATGTTGATTTATAGCCGGATTTAGGAAAATGTTCGTGTTTAACTTCTCCTGGGCCATTGATCCACTTTGGTGACTACGATTGTGGATTACATTGTACTTTTGCATTCTATACACGAACCTTCATTTTAAATTGAGTTATAGCCACACTTAGGAAACCGCTCGTGTTTGAGTTTTCTTTGGCCATCAATCAACTTTAGTGACTACGATTATGGATTGGAGCATACTTGTTCATTATGTACTCATATTTTCTATCGCCTTTCACGAAGCTTCATTTTTTCTTGAGTTATAGCCGCATTTACTAAACTACTCGAGTTTGAGTTTTCGTGGGCCATTGATCAACTTTGGTGACTACGCTAGTGGATTACACTATAGTTGTGCATTTTATAAACATATTTTCTATCACCTTTCGCGAACCTTCATTTTTTGTTGAGTTATACCCGCATTTTGGAAACCGCTCATGTTTGTGGTTTTGTGCACCATTGATCAACTTTGGTGACTACGATTGTGGATTGCACTATAGTTGTCAATTTTGTAAATGCATTTTCGATTGGGTTTCATGAACCTTCATTTTTTGTTGAGTTATAGCCGCATTTAGAAAACCACTCAAGTTTGAATTTTCATGGGCCATTGATCAACTTTGGTGACTACGATTGTGGATTGCACTGTTGTTGTGAATTCTATACACATATTTTCTATCCCCTTTCACAAACCTTCATTTTTTTTTGAGTTATAGCCACATTGAGGAAACCACTCATGTTTGAGTTTTCGTGGGCAATTGATCAACTTTGGTGACTACGATTGTGGATGGCATTGTAGTTGTCCACTCCATACACGTATTTTCTATTGCCTTTTGTGAACCGTCATTTTTCATTGAGTTATAGCCGTATTTATGAAACCATTCATATTTGAGTTTTCATGGGCGATTGATGAACTTTGGTGACTACGATTGTTAATTGCATTGTAGTTGTCCATTTTGTATGCGTATTTTCTATTGCCTTTCACGAACCTTCAGATTTCATTGAGTTATAGGCACATTTAGGAAACCACTCATGTTTCAGTTTTTGTGGGCCGTCGATCAACTTTGGTCACTACGATTGTGGATTACACTGTAGTTGTGTATTCTATATTCGTATTCTCTACCGCCTTTCACGAACCTTCATTTTTCGTTTAGTTATAGTTGCAGTTAGGAAACCACTTGTGTTTGATTTTTCATGGGCCATAATCGATCAAGTTTGGTGACTACGATTGTGGATTGCACTGTAGTTGTGAATTTTGTACGTGTATTTTCTTTCATCTTTTGCGAGCCTTCATTTTTTGTTGAGTTATAGCTGCATTTAGGAAGCCGCTTGAGTTTGAGTTTTCGTGGGCCATCATTCAACTTTGGTGACTACGCTTGTGGATTACACTGTAGTTGTGCATTCTATACTCATATTTTCTATAGCCTTTCACGAACTTTCATTTTTTTTTTAGTTTTAGCCGCATTTAGGAAACTGATCATGTTTGAGTTTTTGTGGGCCATCGATCAACTTTGGTAGCTACAATTGTGGATTGCATGTAATTGTGCATTCTATACATATTTTTTCTATCACCTTTCATGAACCTTCCTGTTTAGTTGTGTTATAGCCACATTTAGGAAACCTCTCATGTTTGAGTTATTGTGGGCCATCGTTCAACTTTGGTGACTAGGATTGTGGATTGCACCATAGTTCTCAATTATGTACTCATATTTTATATTGCCTTTTTTGAAGCTTCATTTTTGTTGAGTTATATCTGCATTTATGTAACCGCTCGTGTTTGAGTTTTTGTGGGCATTTGATCCACTTTGGTGACTATGCTTGTGGATTATAGTATAGTTGTGCATTCTATAAGCATATTTTCTATTACCTTTGCAAACCTTCATTTTTTATTCAGTGATAGCCGCATTTAGGAGGCCGCTCATGTTTGAGTTTTTTTGGGCCATCGATCAACTTTGGTGACTAAGATTCTAGATGCATTGTAGTTGTGAATTATATATGCGTATTTTCTATTCCATTTCGTGAACCTTCATTTTTCGTTCAGTTATAGCCACATTTGGGAAAACACTCTATTTTGATATTTGATGGGCCATCGATCAACTTTGGGGATTACGATTTGTGGATTGTATTGTAGTTGTCCATTTTGTGTGCATATTTTCAATCGCCTTTCACAAACTTTCATTTTTTGTTGAGTGATAGAGGCATTTAGGGAACCGCCCGTGTTTTAATTTTTGTGGGTCGTTGATCAACTTTGGTGACTACGATTGTGCATTGCACTGTTGTCGTGAATACTATAAGCATATTTTTAATCACCTTTCATGAACCTTCATTTTTTTCAGTTATAGCCACATTTAGGAAAATGGTTGTGTTTGATTTTTCATGGGCCATCGATCAACTTTCGTGACTACGATTGTGTATTACATTGTAGTTGTGCATTCTATATGCATATTTATTGCATTTCACGAAGCTTCATTTTTCGTTGAGTTATTGTTATACTTAGGAAACCGCATGTTTGAGTTTTCATGGGCCATCGATCAACATTGGTGACTATGATTGTGGATTGCATTGTAGTTCTCAATTTTCTACTTGTATTTTCTATCTCCTTTCACGAACCTTCATTTTTTATAGAGTTATAGCTGCAATTAGGAAACTACTCGAGTTTTAGTTTTCGTGGGCCATGAATAAAATTTGGTGACTATGCTTGCAGATTACACTGTAGTTGTGCATTCTATACGTGTATTTTTTATTGCCTTTCACGAACCTTCATTTTTTGTTGAGTTATAGCCTCATTTAGGAAACTGCTTGTGTTTGAGTTTTCATGGGCCATCGTTCAACTTTGGTGACTACGCTTGTGGATTACATTGTAGTTGTGCATTTTATATGAGTGTTTTCTATGGCCTTTCCTGAACCTTCATTTTTTGTTGAGTTCTAGCCGCATTTAGGAAACCGCTCATGTTTGAATTTCTAGGCCATCAATCCACTTTGGCGACTACGCTTGTGGATTGTACTATAGTTGTGCATTCTACACGGATATTTTTAATCACCTTTCATGAGCCTTCATTTTTTATTGAGTTATAGTTGCATTTAAGAAAGTACTCGTGTTTGAGTTTCTGTGGGCCCTCGATTAATTTTGGTGACTACGATTGTGGATTACACTTTAGTTGTGTATTCTATATTCGTATTTTCTATCACCCTTCGCGAATCTTCATTTTTCATTTAGTTATAGCCGAACTTACAAAACTGTTCGTGTTTTAGTTTTCATGGGCCATCGATAAACTTTGGTACTAGAATTTTGGAGTTCACTATAGTTGTGCAATCTGTATGCAATTTTCAATTGCCTTTCACGAACCTTCATTTCTTGTTGACTTATAGCCAAATTTAGGAAACCACTTATGTTTGAGTTTTTGTGAGCCATCAACCAACTTTGGTGACTACGATTGTGGATGACACTATAGTTGAGCATTCTATACGCGTACTTTCTATTACCTTTTGCGAAACTTCATTTTTAGTTGAGTTATAGCTGCACCTAGGAAACCACTCGTGTTTCATTTTTCGTAGGCCATCGATCTACATTGTTTACTACAATTGTGGATAGCACTGTAGTTGTACATTATGAGTGCTAATTTTCTATCGCCTTTCACGAACCTTCACTTTTTGTTGAGTTATAGCCGCATTTAGGAAACCGTTCGGGCTCTAATTTTTGTGGGCCATCGATCAACTTTGGAGACTACACTTGTGCATTACACAGTAGTTCCGCATTCTATATGTGCATTTTTTCTCGCCTTTCCAGAACCTTGATGTTTTTTGAGTTATAGCCGCATTTAGGAAACAACTCATGTTTGAATTTTTTGAGCCATCTATCCACTTTGGTGAATACTCTTGTGGATTGTACTGTAGTTGTTCATTTTATATGCATATTTTTAATCGCCTTTCATGAACCTTCATTTTTTGTTGAGTTATAGCCGCATTTAGGAAAACGCTAGTGTTTGAGTTTTCGTGGGCCATCGATAAATTTTGGTGACTACGTTGTGGATTCCACTGTAGTTGTGTATTCTATATGCATATTTTCTATCGCCTTTCGTGAATCTTCATTTTTTTTTGTTATAACCGCAATTAGGAAACCGCTCGTGCTTGAGTTTTCGTGGGCCATCGGTAACCTTGGTGACTACACTTGTTGATTACAGTGTAGTTGTGTATTCTATACACATATTTTCTATCGCCTTTTGCGAACCTTCATTTTTTGTTGAGTTATAGACGCATTTAGGAAATTGCTTGTGTTTGAGTTTTTGTGGCCCATCGATCAACTTTGGTGACTACGATTGTGGATTACACTATATTTGTGTATTCTATATGAGTATTTTCTATCACCTTGCGCAAACCCTCATTTTTCTTTGACTTATTGCCACATTTTGGAAACTGTTCAAGTTTGAGTTTTCGTCAGCCATCGATCAACTTTGGTGACTACACTTGTTGATTACACTGTAGTTCTACATTATATATGTGATTTTCTATCACCTTTCGTGAACCTTCATTTCTTCCTGAGTTATAGCCGCATTTAGGAAACCGCTCGTGTTTGAGATTTTCTGGGCCATCGATCAACTTTGGTGACTACGATTGTGGATTGCACTATAGTTTTACTTTCTAAACACGTATTTTCTATTGCCTTTCACGAAACACATAGTTGTGCGTTTTGATCGCATATTTTTAATCTTTGTTCATGAACCTTCATTTTTTGTTGAGTTAGAGTCACATTTAGGAAAACGCTCATCTTTGAGTTTTCGTGGGCCATCAATCAACTTTGGTGACTACAATTGTGGAATGCACTCTAGTTGTCCATTCTGTATGCGTATTTTCTATCGCCTTTTGTGAAGCTTCATTTTTTGTTGGGTTATAGCAGCATTTAGGAAACCACTTGTATTTGAGTTTTTGTGGGTCATTAATCAGCTTCGGTCACAATGTTTTTTTATTATAGTATACTTGTGCATTCTATACGCATATTTTCTATCTCATTTTGTGAACCTTCATTTTTTGAGGAGTTATAGCCACATTTAGGAAATTGCTCGTGTTAGTTTTTGTGGGCCATAAATCAAATTTGTTGACTACCATTGTGGATTGCACTATAGTTGTCCCTTCTGTATGCAAATTTTCTATTGACTTTCACAAACCTTGTTTTTTTGTTGACTTATAGCCGCATTAAGGAAACCGCTTGTGTTTGAGTTTTTCATGGGCCATTGATCAACTTTGGTGACTATGCTTATGCATTACACTGTAGTTGCACATTCTATATGCGTATTTTTATTGCATTTTTTGAACCTCCAATTTTTGTTGAGTTATTTGCGCATTTAAGAAATCACTCCTGTTTGAGTTTTTGTAGGCCATCAATAAACTTTGATGACTACAATTGTGGATTGTATTGTAGTTGTTCATTCTATAAGCATATTTTTAATCGTCTTTCATGAACCTTCATTTTTTGTTGAGTAATAGCTACATTCAGGAAACTATTCGTGTTTGATTTTTTGTGTGCCATCAATCAACTTTGTTGACTACGATTGTGGATTGCACTATAGTTGTCAATTCTATGTGTGTATTTTCTATCGCCTTTCACGAATCGATTTTTGTTGAGATATAGTCGCATTCTTAGAAACGGTTTCTGTTTGAAAGCGGAAGTTGACATCAACTTTGGTGATAGGATTGCGGATTGACCATAGTTCTCATCTTATATTAACGATTTTCTATCATCTTTTCAGCTTAACCTTCATTTTTTCACATGAAAGCGAAATGCGCATTTAGAAACCAATGGTTTGAGTTTTTGTGGGCCATCGATCAACTTTGCAACTACGAGCTTTTGATTATATCAGAAGTTGTGCATTTTGTACATATTTTAATCTTTATCGAACTCATTTTGTTGAGTTAGGAGATTATTTAGGAAAACACTCATGTTTAGCGCAGGGTTATCAATCAACTTTGTGACTACGACATGGGATTGCTAATCGTAGTTGTTATATGTATATTTCTATTGAACCTTTCATTTTTCGCTGATTATAGTCGCACATAGAAATCACCGTTTGAGTTTTCATGGGCCATCAATCAACTTTGGTGAATATGCATTATGAATGCTAATTTTCTATCGTCTTTCACGAACCTTCATTTTTCATTGAGTTATAGCCACATTTAGGAAAATACTCATGTTTGAGTTTTCGTGGGAAAATGATCAATGTTGGTGACTACGCTTGTGGATTACATTGTAGTTGTGCATTCTATACGCGTATTTTCTATCGCCTTTCACGAAACTTTATTTTTCATTGAGTTATAGGCACACTTAGGAAACTACTCGTGTTTTAGTTTTTTTGGGCTATCGATGAACTTTGATGACTATGATTGTGGATTGCACTGTAGTTTTCTATTTTGTATGTACGTATTTTCTAACACCTTTCACAAACCTTATTTTTTGTTGACTTGTAGCAGCATTTAGGAAACCACTGGAGTTTGACTTTTCGTAGGTGATCAATCAACTTTAGAAAATACATGTATAAAATGGAAAACTACAGTGCAATCCACATTCGTAGTCACTAAAGTTGATCAATGGCCCACAAAAACTCAAACAGAAGTGGTTTCCAAAGTGCATCTATAACTCGACGAAAAAATGGAAGTTCATAAAAGACGATAAAAGTATATGTACAGAATGGAGAACTACAGTGCAATCCACAATCGTAGTCAACAAATTTGATTGATGGCCCACGAAAATTTAAACTCGAGTGCTTTCCTAAATGCGTCTATAACTAACAAAAAATGAAGGTTTGTGAAAAGTGATTAAAATATATGCATATAGAATACACAACTATAGTACAATCCACAGTCGTAGTCACCAAAGTTGATTGATGGTACACAAAAACTCAAACATGAGTGGTTTTGTCAATATGGCTATAAGTCAACAAAAAATGAAAGTTCGCAAAAGGCGATAGAAAATACATGTAAAAAATTGACAACTACAGTGCAATCTACAACTGTAGTCACCAAAGTTGATTGATGGCATATGAAAACTCAAACACAAGCGGTTTCCTCAGTGCGGCTATAACTCAACAAAAAATGAAGGTTCACGAAAGGTGATAGAAATACATGTATCGATTGCACAACCACAGTGTAATCCACAAGCATAGTCACCAAAGTTGATAGATGGCCCATGAAAACTCAAACACAAGTGTTTTACTCAATGCGGCTATAACTCAATGAAAAATGAAGGTTCGTGAAAGATGATAGAAAATACTAGTGGAAAATAGAAAACTACAGTCCAATCCACATTTGTAGTCACCAAAGTTGAATGATGGCCAAGGATACTCAAACACGAGCAGTTTCCTAAGTGCTTCTATAACTCAACGAAAAATTAAGGTTCAAAAAGGTGATAGAAAATAAGTGTATAGAATGCACAGCTATAGAGTAATCCACAATCATAGTCAGCAAAGTTGATTGATGGCCCAAAAAACCTCAAACATGAGCTGTTTTCACCAAAGTTGATCGATGGCCCAGAAAAACTCAAACATGAGCTATTTTTGAAAGGCGGCTATAACTCAACGAAAAATGAAGGTTCATGAAAGACAATAGAAAATACATGTATAGAATGAACAACTATAGTGTAATCCACAAGCGTAGTCACCAAATTTGATCAATGGGCCCACAAAAACTCAAACAAGAGTGGTTACCTAAATGTAGCTATAACTCAAAAAAAAAATGAAGGTTCACGAAAGGTGATAGAAAATATGCATATAGAATGCACAACTATAACGTAATCCACAATCGTAGTCACCAAAGTTGATCGACGGCCCACGAAAACTTAAACACAAGCATTTTTCTAGATGTGGCAATAACTCAACAAAAAATGAAGGTTCGTGAAAGGCAATTAAAAATATGCATATAGAATGCACAACTATAGTACAATCCACAATTATAGTGACCACAGTTGATTGATGTCCCACAAAAACTCAAACATGAGTGGTTTATGAAATGCGGCAATAAGTCATCAAAAAATGAAGGTTCGCGAAAGGCGATAGAAAATACATTTATAGAATGCACAACTACAGTGTAATCAACAATCGTAGTCATTAAAGTTGATCTATGGCCCACAAAAACTCAAATACAAGCAATTTCCTAAATGTGGCTATAAATCAACAAAAAATGAAGGTTTCAAAAGGGGATAGAAAATACGCATAGAGAATGGACAGGTATAATGCAATCCACAATCCTAGTAAACATACTTGATTGATGGCCCACAAAAACACAAACATAAGCCATTTTCTAAATGCCCACGAAAGCACAAACATAGAAAATATGTGTAGAGAATGGACAAGTATAATGCAATCCACAATCCTAGTCAACATACTTTATCGATGGCCCACAAAAACACAAACATGAGCTATTTTCTAAATGCAGCTATAACTCAACAAAAAATGAAGGTTCACGAAAGCTAATAGAAAATACGCATATAGATTGCACAACTACAGTGTCATCCACAAGCCTAGTCACCAAAGCTGATTGATGGTCGACAAAAACTCAAACTCGAATGGTTTACTAAATGTGGCTATAAATCAACAAAAAATGAAGGTTCGCTAAAGGCGATAGAAAATACGTGTGCATAATGGACAACTATAGTGTAATCCACAATCGTACTCACCAAAGTTGATCGATGGCCCACGAAAACTCAAATAGATTGCACAACTACAGTGTCATCCACAAGCCTAGTCAGCAAAGTTGATTGATGGTCCACGAAAACTCAAACTCGAGCGGTTTCCTAAATGCGGATATAACAAAATGGACAACTACAATGCAATCCACAATCGTAGTCACCAAATTTGATTGGTGGTCCACGAAAACTAAAACTCGAGCAGTTTCCTAAATGAAGCTATAACTATATAGAAAATGAAGGTTTGCCAAACGTGATAGAAAATACGTGTGCATAATGGACAACTACAATGCAATCCACAATTGTACTCACCAAAGTTGATCGATGGCCCACGAAAACTCAAATAAGAGTGATTTTCTAAATGCGGCTATTACTTGACAAAAACTAAAGGTTTGGGAAAGGGGATAGAAGATACACGTATAGAATCCACAACTACAATGCAATCCACATTTGCTATCACCAAAGTTAATCGATGCCCGACGAAAAACTCAAACACGAGCGGTTTCCTAAATGTGGCTAGAACTATACAGAATATGAAGGTTCACGAAACGTGGTAGAAAATACATGTACATAATGGACAACTACAGTGCTATCCACAATTGTAGTCACCAAATTTCATTGATGCCCCACAAAACTGAAACACGAGCGGTTTCCTACATGCAGCTATAACTCAACGAAAAATGAAGATTCACAAAAAACAATAGAAAATATGTGTACAAAACACACAACTACTGTACAATCCTCTATCTTAGAGACCAAAGTTCATTGATGTCCCACAAATATTCAAACATGAGCAATTTCCTGAATGCGGCTATAACTCAACAAAAAATGAAGGTTTGCGAAAGGCGATAGAAAATACGTGTATAGAATGCACAACTACAGTGTAATCCATAATCGCAGTCATCAAACTTGATTGATGGCCAATGAAAACTAAAACACGAGCATTTTCCTAAATGTAGCTATAACTCAAAAAAAAATGAAGGTTCATGAAAGGCAATTAAAAATATACATATACAATGCACAACTACTATAATATCCACAATTGTAGTCACCAAAGTTGATCGATGGCCCAAAAAATCTCAAACATGAGCGGTTTCCTAAATGCAGATATAACTCAACAAAAAATGAACGTTTACAAAAAGAAATAGAAAATACACGTATACAATGCACAAATACAATGTAATCCACAAGCGTATTCACCAAAGCTGATCGATGGCCCACGAAAACTCAAACACTAGTGGTTTCCTAAATGTGGCTATGACTCAATAAAAAGAGAAGGTTCACGAAATGTAATAGAAAATACGCATACAAAATGGACAAGTATAGTGCAATCCACAATCATAGTCACTAAAGTTGATCAATGGCCCATGAAAACTCAAACACGAGTGATTTCCAAAATAAGGGTATAGCTCAACGAAAAATGAAGATTGACGAAAGGCGATAGAAAATATGCGTAGAGAATGTACAACTATAGTGTAATCTACAATCGTAGTTACCAAATTTGATCGATCGCCGACAAAAACTCAAACATGAGCATTTTTTTATTTGTAGCTATAACTCAACAAAAAATGAAGGTTCGTGAAAGGCGATTAAAAATATGCATATAGAATGCACAATTACAGTACAATCCACAATCATAGTCACCAAAGTTGAACGATGGCCCAGAAAAACTCAAACACGAGTGTTTTCCTAAATACAACTATAAGTCTACTAAAAATGAAGGTTCGTGAAAGCCGATAGAAAATACGCATATAGAATGGACAACTACAGTGCCATCGACAATCTAGTCACCAAGGTTGATCGATGGCCCACAAAAACTCAAATACGAGCAGTTTCTTAAGTGCAGCTATAACTCAAGAAGAAATGAAGGTTCATGAAAGGCGATAGAAAATATGCCTATATAATTCACAACTACAGTGCAATGCACAATCTTAGTCACCAAAGTTCATCGATAGGCCACAAAAATATGAAGGTTCATGAAAGGCGATTAAAAATGTGTACAAATTGTACAACTATAGTACAATCGACTATCATTGTCACCAAAGTTAATCAATGGCCCACAAAAACTCAAACATGAGCAATTTCATAAATGCGCCTATAACTCAAAAAAAAAAGGTTTCGTGAAAGGCAATAGAAAATACGCGTATAAATTTTACAACTACTGTGTAATCCAAAAGCGTAGTCACCAAAGTTGATTGATGGCCCACAAAAACTCAAACACGAGCGGTTTCCTATATACTGCTATAAGTCAAAAAAAAAAAGGTTCGTGAAAGGCGATAGAAAATATGCGTATAGAATGGGCAAAGACAATGCCATCCATAATCGTAGTCACTAAAGTTGATGGCCCACAAAAACTCATACAGGAGCGTTTTCCTAATTTCTATAACTCAACGAAAAATGAAGGTTCGTGAAAAGCGATAGAAAATATGTGTATAGAATGCACAATTATAGTGTAATCCACAATCGTAGTCACCAAAGTTGATAGATGTCCCACGAAAACTCAAACACGAGTGTTTTCCTAAATGTAGCTATAACTCAACAAAAAATGAAGGTTCGTCAAAGGTGATAAAACATATGCGTACAAAATGCACAACTATAGTACAATCCATAATCGTAGTTACCAAAGTTGATCGATGGACCACTAAAACTCGAACATGAGCGGTTTCCTAAATGTCGCTATAACTCAACAAAAAATGAAAGTTCGCAAAAGGTGATAGAAAATACACCTATAGAATGCACAACTACAATGTAATCTAGAAGTGTCATCACCAAAGTTGATCGATGGCCAATGAAAACTCAAACTCGAGCGGTTTCCAAAATGCGGCTATAACTCAACAAAAATGAAGGTTCATCGATCAACTTTGGTGACTATAGTTGTGGATTACACTGTAGTTGTGTATTCTATACTGATATTTTTTATCGCCTTTCGCGAACCTTCATTTTTTTTTGAGTTATACCTCATGTTTGATTTTTGTGGGACATCGATCAACTTTGGTGACTACGATTGTGGATTGCATTGTAATTGTCCATTTTGTACGTGTCTTTTCTATCACATTTCGCGAAGCTTGATTTTTTGTTGAGTTATAGCCGCATTAAGGAAACCGCTCGAGTTTGAGGTTTCGTGGGCCATCGATCAACTTTGGTTACTACACTTGAGGATTACACTATAGTTATGCATTCCATATGCGTATTTTCTATAGCCTTTCACGAACCTTCAATTTTTGTTGAGTTATAGCCGCATTTAGGAAACTGCTCATGTTTGAGTTTTTGTGGGCCATCAATCAACTTTGGTGACTACGTTTGTGGATTTTATTGTAGTTGTGCATTTTGTACACATATTTTTAATCGCCTTTCATGAACCTTCATTTTTTTTTGAGTTATAGCCACATTTAGGAAAAAGATTATGTTTGAATTTTCATCGGCCATCGATCAACTTTGCTGACTACGATTGTGGATTATACTATAGTTGTGCATTCTACACACATATTTTCTATCACCTTTAGCGAACCTTCTTTTTTCGTGGAGTCATAGCCACATTTAGGAAACCACTCATATTTGAGTTTTTATGGGCCATCGGTCAACTTTGGTGACTAAAATTGTGAATTACACTGTAGTTGTGCATTCTATACTTCTATTTCCTATCGCCTTTCGCAAACCTTCATTTTTTGTTGAGTTATAGCCGCATTTAGTAAACCGCTTATGTTTTAGTTTTTTTGGACCATCAATGAACTTTGATGACTACGATTGTGGATTGTACTATAATTGTGCATTCTATACGCATATTTTCTATCGCCTTTCACAAACCTTCATTTTTTGTTGAGTTATAGCCGCATTTAGGAAACCACTCGTGTTTGAGTTTTCGTTGGCCATCGATTAACTTTGGTGGCTACGATTGTGAATTGTATTGTAGTTTACCATTCTGTACATTTATTTTCTTTTTCCTTTTGTGAAATTTCTTTTTTAGTTGAGTTATAGTTGCATTTAGGAAACCGCTCATGTATGAGCTTTCATGGGCCATCGATCAACTTTGGTGATGATCTGTGTCTCTTTAGGACATGAGCACTTATAAAACCTGTATTTTTTATTTTCCCAAAAAAAAATTCTTTCATGGATTCTATTTTTGAGGGTTTCTTGCATGTTGGTGAAAAATTAGTTTTTTGATAAAAGGACAATCTGGATTTACTCATAATGACATTATCTACAAAACCTATTTCTCATATTTTTCATTAAAAGATTCAAAAAAATTGCCTCTGTTACCTCTACTGGTTCTACTTTTCAAAAAAAGATATCTTTTTCAATAACAACTATTTTTTTCAGAAAACGGACGATCTGAATCTCTTTAGCGAATGAGCACCTATAAAACTCATATTTTTGATTTTTCAAACAAAATTTATTTCGTAGATTCTATTTTTGAGGGGTTCTTTCATGGTGGTGAAAAATTATTTTTTTGAAAAAAGGACGGTTTGGTTCTCACACGAGCACCTATAAAACCCATATTTTGTGTTTCCCCGAAACAAATGGTTTGTAGATTCTATTTTTGAGGGGTTCTTGCATTGGTGAAAAATTAGTTTTTAAAAAACACAACGATCTGGGTCTACTAAGAACAAAATTCTCTACAAAATCCATTTCTTAGATTTTTCATAAAAATATTCAAAAAAATTGCCTCTTTTACCTATACTACTTCTACTTTCGAAAAAATCTATCTTTTTCAGGAACAAATAATGTCAAGAAACAGATGATTTGTGTCTCTTTAGCACACAAGCACCTATAAAACCCATATTTTGAATTTTTCCAAAAAAAAAATATTTCGTAGATTCTATTTTTGAGGGGTTTTGAATGTTGCTGAAAAATTAATATTTCAAAAAAAAGGACGATTTGGATATTACTCAATATATCATTCTCTACAAAACCCATCTCTCAGATTTTTAATAGAAAGATTCAAAAAAATTGCCTATGTTACGTCTACTACTTGTACTTTTCAAAAAAATCTATCTTTTTCAAAAAAAACTTATTTTTTCAAAAAATGGATGATCTGAATCTTGTCAACACATCAACACCTATAAAACCCATATTTTCAATTTTCCCAAAAAAATTATTTCGTAAGTTCTATTTTTGAGAGGTTCTTGCATGTTGGTCAAAAATTAGTTTTCGAAAAACAGACAATCTGGGTTTACTAAGAACAACATTCTCTACAAAACCCATTTCTTAGATTTTTCATAAAAAGATTCAAAAAATTTGCTTCTGTTACCTCTATTGCTTCTACTTTCCAAAAAAATCTAACTTTTTCAAAAACAACTTATTTTTTTCAAAAAATGGATGGCCTAGGTATATTCAGCACACAAGCACCTATAAAACCCATATTTTTTATTTTCTAAAAAAAAAAATTCATAGATTCTATTTTTGAAGGGTTCTTGCATGTTGGTGAAAAATTAATTTTTTGGAAAAAGGACGATCTGGGTCTATTCAAAATGACATTCTCTACAAAACCCGTTTCTCAAATTTTTCATAAAAAGATTCAAGAAAATTACCTCTGTTACTTCTACTACTTCTACTTTTCAAAAAAATCTATCTATTTCAAGAACAACTTATTTTAAAAAAAATCGACGATCTGGGTGTCTTTAGCTATTGAGCACCTATAAACCCCATATTTTTTATTTTCCCAAAAAAAATTGTTTCGTAGATTCTATTTTTGAGGAGTTCTTGCATGTTGGTGAAAAAATAGTTTTTTTGAAAAAAGGACGATTTGGGTCTACTTAGAATGAGATTCTCTACAAATCTCATTTCTTATATTTTTCATAAAAAGATTCAAAAAATTTGCCTCTGTTTACCTCTACTACTTCTACCTTTAAAAAAAAAAATATCTTTTTCAAGAATAACTTATTTTCTCAGAAAATGGATGATGAGCACCTATAAAAACCATATTTTGATTTTCCCAAAAATATTGTTTCATAAATTCTATTTTTGAGGGGTTCTTGCATGTTGAAAATTTAGTTTTTTGAAAAAAGGACGATCTGGGTCTACTCAGAACGACATTTTATTTTGTCAAATTTTTCATAAAAAGATTCAAAAGAATTGCCTCTATAAAACCTATAAAACCTAGGCCTCTTGAGCACACGAGTACCTATAAAACCTATATTTTTTATTTTCCCAAAAAAAAATTGTTCCGTAGATTCTATTTTTAAGGGGTTCTTGCATGTTGGTGAAATATTAGTTTTTTTGAAAAAAGGACGATCTGGGTTTGCTCAGAATGGCATTCTCTACAAAACCAATTTATCCCGTTTTTCATAAAAAAATATTCAAAAAATTTGCGTCTATTACATCTACTGCTTCTACTTTTCAAAAAAATCTATATTTTTCAAGAAGAAGTTATTTTTTTTAAAAATGGACGATCTAGGTCTCTTTAGCACATGAACACTTATAAAACCCATATTTTCGATTTTACAAAAATAATTGTTTCGTGGATTCTATTTTTGAGGGGTTCTTGCATGTTGGTGAAAAATTAATTTTTCGAAACAAGGACAATTGGCGTCAACTCAAAACGACACTCTCTACAAAATTGATTTCTCAAATTCTTCATAAAAAGATTTTAGAAAATTGTCACTGTTACCTCTACTGCTTCTACTTTTCAAAAAAAATCTATCTTTTTCAAGAACTTATTTTTTCAAAAAATAGATGATTTGGGTCTCTTTAGCTGTTGAGCACTGACAAAACCCATATTTTTTATTTTCCCCAAAAAAATTGTATTGTAGATTATATTTTTGAGGGGTTCTTGAATATTGGTGAAAATTTAATTTTTCGAGAAAAAGACGATCTAGGTCTTACTAAAAACGACATTCTCTACAAAACCCATTTCTCGGATTTTTTATAAAAATATTCAAAAAAATTGCCTTTGTTACCTCTAGTGCTTCTACTTTTCAAAAAAAATCTATCTTTTTCAAAAATAACTTATTTTTTCAAAAAACTGACAATTTGGGTCCCTTTAGCACATGAGCACCTATAAAAACCATATTTTGATTTTCCAAAAAAAAATTGTTTCGTAGATTCTATTTTTTAGGGGTTCTTGTTGTTGAAAAATTTGTTTTTCGAAAAGAGGACGATCTAGGTCTACTCAGAACAACATTCTCTACAAAACCGAACAATTTGGGTTTTTTGAGCACATGAGTACCTATAAAACCCATATTTTCGATTTTCCAAAAAAAATAGTTTCATAGATTCTATTTTTGAGGGGTTCTTGCATATTGGTGAAAAAATAGTTTTTAGAAAAAAGGACGATTTGGGTTTACTCAGAATGACATTCTCTACAAAACCCATTTCTTAGATTTTCCATAAAAAGATTGGGGTATTTTGCATTAACGATCTCACATCTGACTTTACTAATTTCACGTTTCAAGAACAACTTATTTTTTCAAAAAACGGACGATCTAGGTCTCTTTAGCTCTTGAGCACCTATATAACCCATATTTTAGATTTTCCCCAAAAAAAATGTTTCGTAGATTGTATTTTTGAGGGGTTGTTGCATGTTGGTGAAAAATTAGTTTTTATAAAAAGGATGATTTGTGTCTACTCAGAATTACATTCTCTACAAAACCCATTTATTAGGTTTTTCATAAAAAGATTCAAAAAAATTAACTATATTACCTCTACTGCTTCTACTTTCCAAAAAAATCTATATTTTTCAAGAATAACTTTTTTTTTTCAAAAAACAAACAATCTGGGTCCCTTGAGTACATGAGCACCTATAAAACCATTTTTCTATTTTCGCAAAAAAGATTGTTTCATAGATTCTTTCTTTGAGGTTCTTGCATGTTGAAAATTTACTTTTTAGAAAAGAGGACGATCTGGGTCTATTCAGAATGACATTCTCTACAAAATCAATTTCTTAGATTTTTCATTAGAAGTTTCTAAGAATTTGCCTCTATTACCTCCACTGCTTTTACTTTTCAAAAAAAATCTTTTTCAAGAAGAACTTATTCTCTCAAAAAACGAACGATCCATGTCTCTTTAGAACACGAATAGTTTTCCAAATGTAGTTATAACTGTACAAAAAATTAAGGTTCATGAAAGGCGATAGAAAAAACACGTAGAAAATGGACAACTACAATGCAATTCAAAATCAAAATCACCAAAGTTGTTTGATGGCCCACGAAATCTCAAAGATGAGCAGTTTTCTAAGTGTGGTTATAACTCAAAAAAAAATCAAGGTTCGCGAAAGACGATAGAAAATACATGTATAGAATCAACAATTACAATGTAATCGACAATCGTAGTAGCCAAAGAAGATGGACGACCCATGAAAACTCAAATACGAGTAGTTTCATAAATGTGCCTATAACTAAACAATAAATGAAGGTTCACAAAAGGCGATAGAAAATACACGTACAAAATGAATAACTGCAGTGCAATCCACAATCATCGTCACCAAAGTTGATCGATGGCCCACGAAAACTCAAACGCTTGGGTTTCCTAAATGTGGGTATCACTTAGGAAAAAATGAAGGTTTGCGAAAGGTGAGAGAAAATACACGTATAGAATGCACAAGTACAGTGTAATCCACAAGCGTAGTCGCCAAAGTTGATTGATGGCCAATGCAAACTCAAACACGAGTGGTTTCCTAAGTGAGTTATAACTCAACGAAAAATGAAGGTTTGCGAAAGTCAATAGAAAATACGCATATCAAATGCACAACTACAGTGTAATCCACAATCGTAGTTACCAAATTTGATCAATGGCCCACGAAAACTCAAACACGAGCGTTTTCCTACATGCAGCTATAACTCAACAAAAAATGAAGGTTTGTGAAAGGCAATTAAAAGTATGCATAAAAAATGCACAACTAAGTACATAATCCACAATCGTAGTCGCCAAAGTTGATCGATGGCCCACAAAAACTCAAACACGAGCGTTTTCCTAAATGCGGCTATAACTCAACAAAATATGAAGGTTCGTGAAAGGCGATTAAAAGTATGTGTACAAAATGCACAACTATAGTACATAATCCATAATCGTAGTCGCCAAAGTTGATTGATGACCTAGAAAAACTCAAACATGAGCGGTTTCCTAAATGGGGCTATAACTCAACAAAAAATGATGGATCACGAAAGGTTATATAAAATATGTGTATAAAATGCACAACTACAGTGTAATCTAAAAGCATAGTAAGCAAAGTTGATCGATGGCCCACGAAAACCCAACTCGAGCGGTTTGCGTAATGCGGCTATAACTCAACAAAAATTGAAGGTTCGCAAAAGGTAGTAGAAAATACACGTAGAGAGTGGACAACTATAGTGCAATCCACAATCGTAATCACCAAAATTGATCGATGGCCCACGAAAACTCAAACATGAGGGGCTTTGTAAATGCCACTATAACTCAACAAAAATTGAAGGTTCACAAAAGGCGATAGAAAATACACATATAGAATGCACAACTATACTGTAATCCACAATCGTAATCATCAATGTTTATCAATGGCCCACAAAAAGTCAAACATGAGCGATTTCCTAAGTGTGGCTATAACTCAACGAAAAATGAAGGTTTGCAAAAGGCGATAAAAAAATGCATATAGTATGCACAACTACAGTGTAATCTACAATTGTATTCACCAAAGTTTATTAATGGCCCACAAAAACTCAAACACATGCGTTTTCCTAAATGCAGCTATAACTCAATAAAAAATGTAGGTTCGTGAAAGGCTATTAAAAATATGCATACAAAATGCACAACAGTATAATACACACTCGTAGTCACCAAAGTTGATTGATGGCCCACAAAAACTTGAACATGAGCGGTTTCCTAAATGTTGTTGTAACTCAACAAAAAATGAAGGTTTATGAAAGGCCATAGAAAATACGCCTACAAAATGCACAACTACAATGTAATCCATAATCATAGTCACCAAAGTTGATAGATGGCTCACGAAAACTCAAACATGAGTGGCTTCCTAAATGCGGCTGTATCTCAGCAAAAAATGAAGGATCACGAAAGGTGATAGAAAATATGCGTACAGAATGCACAACTACAATACAATACACAATCGTAGTGACCAAAGTTGATTGATGGCCCAAAAAAACTTAAACATGAGCAGTTTCCTAAATGTGGATGTAACTCAACAAAAAATGAAGGTTCACGAAAGGCGATAGAAAATACGTGTATAGAATGCACAACTACAGTGTAATCCACAATCGTAGTCACCAAAGTTGATCACCCACGGAAACTCAAACATGAGGGGCTTCCTAAATGCGGCTATAACTCAACAAAAAATGAAGGTTCACGAAAGGCAATAGAAAATACGTGTATACAATGCACAACTACAGTCTAATCCACAATCGTAATCACCAAAGTTGATTGATGGCCCACAAAAAACTCCCACCAGTAAGTGTTTCCTTTGGCGCAGCTTATAACTCAACTAAAAAATGGTTCAATGAAAAGTTGATAGAAAATACGCGGTATAGAATTCGCCAAGAACGCCAATGTAATCCACAATCATAGTTACACAAAGTTGATAGATGGCCCATCTAAAACTTAAACACCCAGTGTTTTCCTAAATGCTGCTATAATCCTCAACAAAAAGAACGCTTACAAAAAGGCACAGCATAATGTATAAAATGCAAAACTATAGTTTAATCCACAATTGTAGTCACCAAAGTTGATTGATGGCCCGGGAAAACTCAAACACGGGCGGTTTCCTAAGTGAGGCTATAACTCAATGAAAAATGAAGGTTTGCGATAGGTGAGAGAAAATACGCATATAGAATGCATAACTACATTGTAATCCACAAGCGAAGTCACTAACGTTGATCAATGGCCCACAAAAACTCAAACACGATCAGTTATTTAAATGCGGCTATAACTCAACAAAAAATGAATGTTCGCGAGAGGCGATAGAAAATTAGAGTTCATAATGCACAAATACAATGCCATCCACAATCATAGTCACTAAAGTTGCTCAATTGCAAAAGAAAACTCAAACACTAGCAGTCTCCTAAGTGAGACTATAACTCAACGAAAAATAAAGTTTCATGAAAGGTGAGAGAAAATACGCGTATAGAATACACAACTATGGTGTAGTCCACAAGTGTAGTCACCAATGTTGATCGATGGCCCACAAAAACTCAAAAACGATCAGTTTCGTAAATGCAGCTATAACTCAACAAAAAATGAAGGTTCGCAAAAGGCGATTAAAAATATGCATACATAATGCATAGCTACAGCACAATCCACAATTGTAGTCACCAAAGTTGATCGATGGCCCACGAAAACCAAACACAACCGGTTTCTTAGATGCGGTTATAACTCAACAAAAAATGAAGGTTCGCGAAAGGCGATAGAAATTACACATACAAAATGTACAACTACAGTGTAATCCACAATTGTAGTCACCAAAGTTGATCGATAGCCCACGAAAAGGCGATGGAAAATACGCATATAGAATTGACAACTACAATGTGATCCACAATCATAGTCACCAAAGTTGATCGATAGCCCACAAAAACTCAAACACGACTGGTTTCCAAAATGTGGTTAAAACTCAACAAAAAATGAATGTTTGCAAAAGGCGATAGAATATTAACATTCATAATACACAACTACAGTGCAATCTACAATCGTAGTCGCTAAAGTTGATCCACTATAGAATGCACAACTACAGTGTAATCCACAAGTGTAGTCACCAACATTGATCGATGGCCCACAAAAACTCAAACACGATCAGTTACCTAAATGCAGCTATATCTCAACAAAAAATGAAGGTTCATGAAAAAAAAATTAAAAATATGCGTACAAAATGCACAACTATAGTGCAATCCACAATTGTAGTCACGAAAGTTGATCGATGGCCCATGAAAACTCAAACACAAGTTGTTTCCTAAATGCGGCTGTAAATTAACAAAAAATGAATGTTCGCGAAAGGTGATAGAAAATACACATACTAAATGCACAACTATAGTGTAATCGACAATTATAGTCACCAAAGTTGATCGATTGCCCATGGAAACTCAAACATGAGGGGCTTCCTAAATGCGACTATAACTCAACAAAAAATGAAGGTTTACGAAAGGCGATAGAAAATGCGCTTATAGAATGCACAACTACAGTGTAATCCACAATCGTAATCATGAAAGTTGATCGATGGCCCATGAAAACTCAAACACTAGTGTTTCCTTGTAGTTATAACTCAACGAAAAATGAAGGTTCGCGAAAGTCGATAGAAAATACGCATATAGAATGCGCAACTACAGTTTAATCAACAATCGTAGTTACCAAACTTGATAGATGGCCCAAGAAAACTCAAACATAAGCATTTTCCTAAATGCGGCTATAACTCAACAAAAAATGAAGGTTCAAAAAAATTGCCTTTGGTACCTCGACTGCTTCTACTTTTAAAAAAACCAATCTTTTACAAGAACAACTTATTTTTTCAAAAACTGGATGATTTGGGTCTCTTGAGCACACGAGTACGTATAAAACCCATAGAATCTATTTTTGAAGCGCTTCTTGCATGTTGGTAAAAAATTAGTTTATCGAAACAAGGATGATTTGGGTCTACTCAAAACAACATTCTCTGCAAAACCCATTTCTTAGATATTTCATAAAAAGATTAAAAAATATTGCCTCTTTACCTCTACTGCTTCTACTTAAAAAAAAAAAATCATGTTTTTGAAGAACAACCTATTTTTTCAAAAAATAAACCATCTGAGTCTCTTCAGCACACCAGCACCTATAAAACCCATATTTTTTATTTTCCCAAAAAAACTGTTTCATAGGATTCTATTTTTGAGGGAGTCTTGCATGTTGGTGAAAAATTAGTTTTTCGAAAAAAGGACGATCTGGGCCTTCTCAAAATGACATTGTCTACAAAACAGATTTCTTAGATTTTTCATAAAAAGATTCAAAAAAGTTGCCTGTGTTACCTCTATTGCTTCTACTTTTCAAAAAAATCTATATTTTTAAAGAATAACTTACTTTTTTAAAAAATAAACAATCCGGGTCCCATTAGCACACGAGCACCTATAAAAACCATATTTCAATTTTCCAAAAAAAAAAAATTCATAGATTATATTTTTGAGGGGTTCTTGCATGTTGTTGAACTATTAGTTTTTCAAAAAAAGGACAATCTAGGTTTATTGAGAACAACATTCTCTACAAAACCCATTTCTAAGATTTTTCATTAAAAGATTAAAAAAATTCGCCTCTGTTACCTCCACAGCTTGTACTTTTCAAAAAAATCTATCTTTCTCAAGAACAACTTATTTTTTCAAAAATTAGACCATAATATCCATATTTTTAATTTTCCTAAAAAAAATTATTTTGTAGATTTTATTTTTGAGGGGTTCTTGAATGTTGGTGAAATATTAGTTTTTCGAAAATAGGACGATTTGCATCTACTCAGAATGACAATCATGGTCACCAAAGTTGATCGATGTCCCACGAAAACTCAAACACGAGTGGTTTCCTAAATGCGGTATAACTCATCAAAAAATGAAGGTTCGTGAAAGGTGATAGAAAATACGTGTATAGAATTCACAACTAAAGTGCAATCCACAATCGTAGTCACCAAAGTTGATTGATGGCCAACAAAAACTTCAAAATGAACAGTTTCCGAAATGCGGCTATAACTCAAGAAAAAATGAAGGTTTGTGAAACCCAATAGAAAATACACTTACAAAATTGACAACTACAGTGCAATCCACAATCGCAGTCACCAAAGTTGATCGATGGCGGACAAAAACTAAAACATGAGCGGTTTCCTAAATGCGGGTATAACTCAACAAAAAATGAAGGTTCGCGAAAGGTGATAGAAAATACGTGTATAAAATGCACAACTATAGTGTAATCCACTAGCGCAGTCACCAAAGTTGATCGATGGCCCACAAAAACTCAAACCTCACGGCTTCGTAAATGGCTATAACTCAAAAATGAAGCTTGGTAAGAGGCGATAAAAAATATGTTTACAGAATGGACAACTACAGTGCAATACGCAATCGTAGTCACCAAAGTTGATCGATGGCCTACGAAAACTCAAATATAAGTAGTATCCTAAATATGGCTATAAATCAGAAAAAAATGAAGGTTCAAAAAATTGCAATAGAAAATATGCGTATAGAATGGACAACTACAGTGCCATCAACAATTGTAGTCACCAAAGTTGATCGATAACCGATGAAAACTCAAGCATGACTGGTTTCCTAAATGCAGTTAGAACTCAACGAAAAAAGAACGTTTGTGAAAAACGATAGAAAATATACATATAGAATGCACAACTATAGTACAATCCACAATCATAGTCACCAAAGTTGTTTGATAGCCAAAGGCGATAGAAAATTAGCGTTCATAATGTACAACTATAGCGTAATCCACAGTCGTAGTCACTAAAGTTGATCAGTGGCCCACAAAAACTCAAACATGAGCAGTTTCATAAATGCGGCTATAACTCAACAAAAAGTAAAGGTTCATTTAAGCTGAACAAAAATATGTGTACAAAATGCACAACTACAGTATGATCCACAATCGTAGTCACCATAGGTTATCGATGGCCCACAAAAACTTAAACATGAGTAATTTCCTAAATGTGGATATAACTCAACAAAAAATGAACGTTTGTGAAAGGTGATAGAAAATACACGTACATAATGGACAACTACAGTGCAATCCATAATCATTGTCACCAAAGTTGATCGATGGCCCATGAAAAAGACAAACACGAGAGGTTTACTAAACTCAGCTATAACTGAAGAAAAAATGAATGTTTGGGAAAGGATATAGAAAATAAGGATACAGAATGGACAAATACAGTGAAATCCACAATTTTAGTCACCACAACTATAGTGTTATCCACAAGCGTAGACACCAAAGTTGATCGGTAGCTCACGAAAACTCAACTCGAGGGGTTTCCTAAATGCGGCTTTAACTCGACAAAAAATGAAGGTTCGCGAAAGGAAATAGTAAATACACGTATAGAATAGACAACTATAGTACAATCCACAATCGTAGTCACAAAATTTGATCAATGGCCCGACAAAACTCAAACATGAGTGGGTTCCTAAGTGCGGCTATAACTAAAGAAAAAATGAAGGTTCACGAAACATGATAGGAAATACGCGTATAGAATGCACAACTACAGTGTAATCCACTTGAGAGTAGTCACCAAAGTTGATCGATGGCCGATGAAAACTCAACTTTGAGTGGTTTCGTAAATGTGGCTATAACTTACCAAAAAATCAAGGTTCACGAAAGGTGATAGAAAATATACATACAAAATGGACAACTACAGTCCAATCCACAATCGTAGTCACTAAAATTGATCGATGGCCCATGAAAACTCAGACACGAGTAGTTTCCTAAATGTGGTTATAAGTGAACAAAAAATGAAGTGTCACCAAAGGTGATAGAAACTACGTGTATAGAATGCTCAACTATAATGTAATCCACAATCGTAGTCACCAAATTTTATTGATGGCAGACGAAAAATCAAACTCGAGCGATTTCATAAATGCAGCTATAACTAAACAAAAAATGAAGGTTCACAAAAGGGAATAGAAAATAAACATACAGAATAAACACCTACAATGCAATCCACAATCGTAGTCACCAAAGTTGATTAATGGCCTAAGAAAACTTAAACATGAGCGGTTTCCTAAGTGCGGCTATAATTCAATGAAAAATGAATAATAGAAAATAATACAGATAATGGACAACTACGCTGCAATCCACAATCATGAAACACTCAAAGTTATCCATACCCGCTGAAACCCAAATATCGCCAAGCCGTCCCATAAACCCCAACAAAATGAAGGTTCGCGAAAGGCGATAGAAAATACGCGTACAAAATGCTTGTACAACAACAATGCTATCCATAATCGTAGTGACCAAAGTTGATCGATGGCCCAGAAAAACACAAACATGAGTGTTCTCTTAAATGTGACTATAACTAAACAAAAAATGAAGGTTCGTGAAAGGCAATTAAAAATATGCGTACAAAATGAACAACTAGAGTACAATCCACAATCATAGTCACCAAAGTTGATCGATGGCCCATGAAAACTCAAAATCGAGCGTTTTCCGAAATGAGGCTATAACACAACATAAAATGAAGGTTTACGAAGGGAAATTGAAAATACGCGAACATAATGGACAACTACAACATAATCCACAATTGTAGTCACCAAAGTTTATCGATGGCCCACAAAAACTCAAACATGAGCAATTTCCTAAGTGCGGCTATAACTTAACGGAAAATAGAGGTTAATGAAAAGCGATAGAAAATAGGCGAATAGAATGCACAACTATAGTGTAATCCACAATCGTAGTCATCAAAGTTGATTGATTGTCCATGAAAACTCGAACACAAGCATTTTCCTAAATGCATATAACTCAACAAAACATGAACATTCATGAAAGGCAATTAAAAATATGCATACAAAATGCACAATGACAATACAATCCAGAATCCTAGTCACCAAATTTGATGGATTGCCTAGAAAATCTCAAACAGGAGCGGTTTACTCAATGAGGCTATAACGTAACAAAAAATAAAGGTTCACGAATGGTGATAGAAAATTCATGTAAAGAATGTTGAATTACAGTGTAATCCGCAATCGTAGTCACCAAAGTTGATCGATAGCCTAGAAAAAGTCAAAGACGAGCGGTTTTGTAAATGCAGTTCTAACTCAACAAGAAATGAAGGTTCATGAAAGGTGATAGAAAATACTTGTATAGAATGCACAACTATAGTGTAATCCACAAGCGTATTCACCAAGGTTGATCAATGGCCCACAAAAACTCAAACTCGAGCGGTTTACTAAATACGGCTATAAATCAACCAAAAATGAAGATTCACAAAAGGTGATAGAAAATACACGTATAGAATGCACAATTACAGTGTAATTCATAATCATATTCACCAAATTTGATTGGTGGCCCACAAAAACTCAAACAAGAGCGTTTTTCAAAATGCAGCTATAAGTCAACAAAAAATGAAGGTTAGTAAAAGGTGATTAAAAATATACGTACAAAATGCACAACTATAGTACAATCCACTATCGTAGTCACCAAAGTTGATTATGGCCTACAAAAAATAAAACATGAGCGATTTCCTAAATGTGGTTATACCTAAAAAAAATGAACATTTGTGAAAGGCGATAGAAAATATGTATATAGAATGCACAACTACAATGTAATCGACAATTGTAGTCACCAAAGTTGATTGATGGCTCAGGAGAATGCAAATACGAGCAGTTTCCTAAATGTGGCTATAACTCAATAGAAAATGAAGGTTCATGAAAGGCAATAAAAAAAAAGTGTACAAAATAGACAACTACAGCGTAATCCAAAATCATAGTCACCAAAGTTGATTGATGGCCCATGAAAACTCAAACACGACTGGTTTCGTAAATGGGGCTATAATTCATCAAAAAATGAAGGTTTGTGAAAGGAGATAGAAAATAATTGTATAGAATGGATAACTACAGTGCAATCGACAATTGTAGTCACCAATGTTGATCGATGGCCCTTGAAAACTCAAACACGAGCAGTTTCCTAAGTGCGGCTAACTCAACGAAAAATAAAGGTTCACAAAAGGCGATAGAAAAAACGCGTAGAGAATGCACAACTATAGTGTAATCCACAATAGTAGTAACCAAAGTTGATCGATGGCCTACAAAAACTTAAACATGAGCGTTTTCCTAAATGCAGCTATAACTCAACAAAAAATGAAGGTTCACAAAAGGTGATAAAAAATACGCGTATAAAATGCACAATGATAGTGTAATTGACAAGCATAGTCATGAAAGTTTATTGATGGCCCACGAAAACTAAAACTTGAGCGGTTTCCTAAATGTGGATGTAACTCAATAAAAAATGAAAGTTCATGAAAGGAGATAGAAAATACACGTACAAAATGGACAACTATAGTGCAATCCATAATCGTAGTCACCAAACTTGATCGATTGCCCAAAAAATGAAGGTTCGCAAAAGGTGATAGAAAATATGCGTACATAATGCACAACTACAATGCAATCCACATACGTAGTCACCAAAGTTGATGGATGGCCCATGAAAACTCAAACAAGAGCATTTTCCTAAATGCAACTATAACTCAACAAAAATTGAAGGTTCATGAAAGGCGATTAAAAATATGCATACAGAATGCACAACTATAGTGCAATGTATAATCGTACTCACCAAAGTTGATCGATGGTCCACGAAAACTCAAACATGAGTGGTTTCCTTAATACAGCTATAACTCAACAAAAAATGAAGGTTTGCCGAAGGAAATAGAAAATACACGTACAAAATCGACAACTACAGTGCAATCCAAAATTGTAGTCGCCAAAGTTAATCAATGGCCCATGAAATCTCAAACACAAGCGATTTCCTAAATTCAACTATAACTCAACGAAAATAAAGGTTGACAAAATGCAATAGAAAATAGGCGTACAAAATGGTCAACTACAGTGCAATCCACAATCGTAGTCACCAAAGTTGATCGGTGGCCCACAAAAACTCAAATAAGAGCGATTTCTTAAATACGTCTATAAATCAACGAAAAAATGAAGGTTTACGAAGGGTGATAGAAAATATGTGTATAGAATGCACAATTACAGTACCATCCACAATCATTGTTACCAAAGTTGATCGATGGCCCACAAAAACTCAAACACAAGTGGTTTCTTAAATGTGGCTATAACTCAAGGAAAACTGAAGATTCGTGAAAGAGGATAGAAAATACGCGTATAGAAATCACAACTATAGTGCAATCCATAATCACAATCACCAAAGTTGATCGATGGCCTACGAAATCTCAAATACAAGCGGTTTCCTAAATGCAGCTATAACTATAAAGAAAATTAAGGTTCGCGAAATGCGGTAGAAAATACATGTACATAATGGACAACTACAATGCAATCAACAATCATAGTCAGGAAAGTTGATTGATGGCCCACAAAGACTCAAACACGAGTGGTTTCCTAAGTGCGGCTATAAGTCAACAAAAAATGAAGGTTTGTGAAAGGTGATAGAAAATGCACGTACAAAATGGATAGCTACAATGTAATCCACAATCGTAGTCAACAATGTAGATCAATGGCCCATGAAAACCCAAACACGAGAGTTTTCCTAAATACGGGTATAACTCAATAAAAAAGGAAGGTTCGTGAAAGGCGACTAAAACTATACATATAGAATGCCCAACTATAGTACCATCCACAATCATAGTCACCAAAGTTGATTGATGGCTCACAATAACTATAGTCAAGAAAAATGAAGGTTCACAAAAGGTGATAGAAAATACACGTTTAGAATGCAAAACTATAGTGTAATACATAAGCGTAGTTATTAAAGATGATCTATGGCGATAGAAAATACATGTATAGAATGCACAACTACAGTGTAATCCAAGAGTGTAGTCACCAAAGATGATTGATGGCCAATAAAAACTCAAAAACAAACGGTTTCCTAAATGTGGCTATAACTCAAAAAAAATGAAGGTTCGTGAAAGGTGATAGAAAATTAGTGTTCACAATGTACAACTATAGTGCAGTCCACAATTGTAGTCGCCAAAGTTGATTGATGGCCCACGAAAAGTCAAACACGAGCGATTTCCTAAATGAGGCTATAACTCAACAAAAAATGAGGGTTCGTGAAAGGTGATAGAAAATTAGCGTTCATAATGCACAACTACAGTGCAATCCACAATCGTAGTCACCAAAGTTGAGCGATGGCCCATGAAAACTCAAAAACGAGTGGTTTACTAAATGCAGCTATAACTTAACCAAAAATGAATGTTCATGAAAGGCGATACGAAATATGCATACATAATGGACAAGTACACTGCAATCCATAATCATATTCAAAAAAGATGATTGTTGGCCAACAAAAACTCAAACATGAGTGGTTTCCTAAGTGCGTCTATAACTCAACGAAAAATGAAGGTTCGCAAAAGGTGATAGAAAATACATCTATAGAATGCAAAACTACAGTGTAATCCACAATCATAGTCACCAAAGTTGATCGATGGCCCATTAAAACTCAAACACGAGCATTTTCCTAAATGCGGCTATAACTCAAGAAAAAATAAAGGTTCGTGAAAGGCGATTAAAACATGCATACATAATGCACAACTACAATACAATCCACAATCGTAGTCACCAAATTTGATCGATGGCCCACAAAAACTCAAACATGAGCAGTTTCCTAAATGTGGCTATAACTCAACAAAAAATTAATGTTCACGTAAGGGGATAGAAAATAGAGGTATAGAACGAACAATTATAGTGTAATCCACAAGCCTAGTCTACAAAGTTGATTGATTGCCCACGAAAAACTCAAATATGAGCATTTTCCTAAATGCGGCTATAAGTGAACAAAAAATGAAGGTTCGTGAAAGGCAATTAAAAAAATGCATACAAAATGCACAACTACAATACAATCCAAAATTGTAGTCACCAAATTTGATTAATGGCCAACAAAAACTCACACATGAACGGTTTCCTAAATGTGCATAAACAGAAAATGAAGGTTTGCAAAAGTTGATATAAGATGCATGTATAGAATGCACAACTACAGTGTAATCCACAATCGTAGTCACCAAAGTTGATTGATTGCCAAC